>SJYC01112371.1:0-31261 GCA_006408675.1 Madoqua kirkii | reverse complement strand
CTGAAACCCCGATACTTTGGCCACCTGATGCTAAGAACGAACTCTTTGGAAAAGACCTTGATGCTGGGAAAGACTGAAGGCAGGAGGAGAAGGGGAGGACAGAGGATGAGATGGCTGGATGGCATCACCAACTCGATGGACATGAGTTTGAGTAAACTCAGGGAGCTGGTGATGGACAGGGAAGTCTGGCGTGCTGCAGTCCATGGGGTCTCAAAGAGTCAGACATGACTGAGCAACTGAGTCAGACATGACTGGCAAACCTCTACTGTGAAAGTAAGGGTCATGCAAGGGGAATTCAGGGGGCCCACTTGAACTCTGCTTTTGCACCTGGAAACTCATGTCCTATAACCAAACCCATCACACTTTTTCTTGAAATAGTTTCCTGCTATTTTCCTTTCTGGTATTTCCACAACCCTAAAATCTGTTCTAAATAGAAGGTGCTAATAAGCTATCTAGTCACAATAATGTGATATAACAGGTTTACATGTCATCCAGAATTATAAAAGTCAGAAATCCAATGTATAATTAAAATATACTGTTAGTTTCTTTTATGCTTGAATACTGGCAAACCTCTACTGTGAAAGTAAGGGTCATGCAAGGGGAATTCAGGGGGCCCACTTGAACTCTGCTTTTGCACCTGGAAACTCATGTCCTATAACCAAACCCATCACACTTTTTCTTGAAATAGTTTCCTGCTATTTTCCTTTCTGGTATTTCCACAACCCTAAAATCTGTTCTAAATAGAAGGTGCTAATAAGCTATCTAGTCACAATAATGTGATATAACAGGTTTACATGTCATCCAGAATTATAAAAGTCAGAAATCCAATGTATAATTAAAATATACTGTTAGTTTCTTTTATGCTTGAAAATAAAAGCTGAGCTAATGATTGACTCCTTGAGTTGAAGCACATTAAATGCTTTATAAGCCTACTCTGAGAACAAATATTAAAGGAAAGTAATTTCTCACCACTTATGAGTCTCTGTCAGTGAGTTCTCCTCTGCTTCTTGGTCAATTTTAGCTGAAAATGCAAGAAAAGAAATAGATGAGATATGATAAATGGTTATAACCATCTCAAATAAAATAGATCAAATAATATGAAATATGTCTTAATACATTAATGCTAATTGTACTCCAACAAAAGTTTATTTTATTTTTAAAAATTTTTATTGGAACATAATTATAGAATTTTATTTAAAATCTATGAATAGATATGATTGAATAGGCTATATTTAATTTTCATTAAGTTAATACTTTCTAAGTAATTAACCTGAGAAAACTTGATAACCAGATAACTTGATATTCACATCAAATTTGTCTGTTGAGGATTTAAATGCCATTAATTAGTTGACAACAATTCTCTCAAGCAAAGGTCCAAAAACCAAGTAAAAACCTAAAGAGAAATGGTATGTAATGACCTTTACTAGTGCCCTTCACATCAGACCACAATTGAGTAGATACAGAGCTGACTTCTATGGAGACATAGGATAAAATACTAATACTTTCTCCTAACTTCAAGTGCTGACATGACAGTGCACCCACTGATTTGCTAGAAATAAAGAATGGTAGCTGGACACAAACCCAAAGATCAAATTTGGGAAAGGGATTACATCACTATTTTAAAATTGTTTAAAATAACACAGAAACTCCCATTACATAAAGTATGTATGGCAATGACTTTCACTGGCCAGTAAGCATTCTAGCATTTATGTATTACTTTATATACATGCACACATACTTGGCACAAAAATTTAAAAAAATACTCCCATTTCTTACAATGCTTTTAATAATATTTTTAGTCTAGTCCCCCAGATCTCAAAATGTAGTTGTGACCCACTAAATTCATTTCATTCATCACTAACTATCTGTGACACAGTTTGAAAATCACTGAGCTACTGGACCAAAAAAATCAAAGAAAAAAACCACTCCAGAGCTAGTGAAAGAAGTTGTCTTTTCATAATCATTTCCTTTGGGGGCACACTTGCAGCCATTTGGAAAAATTAAACGACAGAAAGGAGTAGGGCAAAATGATTATAAACATTGGAACTGAGCATGAAATCAAACCTGTGGCCACTTGGGAAATGTCAGTGACTGCATCACGACTTAGACAGTTGTCAACTTGGGCTGCTGTTTCAAACCTCAAGACAGTGTTTGTTTGAAGGTCTGGACATGTCTGCAAAGCCACTATGGAGTATTATGCAGGTCCCCTGCAGGACTGCCTGAATTTAACAGCAATCCTGGGAGATGGTAGCAGAGGTATGTTTCCCCTCTCCCTTCTGGTTTTTTAAAATGCTTACATAAAGCTATAGGTCAATCATTAGCCATATTAAAAAACAGGATAGATGTTCCATGACTTCACTTTGAAAAGTCTCCAATATTAACTATTTTCTTACAAAATTTGCTTTGGGCTGCTGTATGAAAGCAGTTTATTTCCAGAAGTAATTCTAGAACCACAGAAAAGTTTAAGAGAAAACAACAAAGCAACACAATGCATAACACTTTCAGGAAGGAAGTTCTTCCAACTGCCCTTGCATCATTTTTTTTTTTAATATAGAATTTAAGACTGAGAAAGGAAGAAATTTTTTGGACTATTCTAGATGCACCGAGTAAATGATTTATGAAATTTAACACACCCTAGAATGAGATTTCAGTGATGTGTATTCTATTCTGATTCTGCTCTGAAATTAGCTTTGTAATCTTAGGCTTCCCTGGTGGCTCAGATGGTAAAGAAACTCCTTGCAATGCAGGAGAAAGAAAGTGAAAGTCACTCAGTGGTGTCTGACTCTGTGATCCCATATAGTCCCTGGGAATCTCCCGTCAGAATACTGGAGTGAGTAGCCATTCCCTTCTCTAGGGGATCTTCCCAACCCAGGATTTAAACCCAGATCTCTCACACTGCAGGTGGATTCTTTACCTGCTAAGCCCCCAGGGAAGCCCCGGGTTCAATCCCTGGGCAGGGAAGATCCCCTGGAGAAGGAGATGGCAATCTACTCCAATATTCTTGCCTGGAAAATCCCATGGATGGAGAAGCCTGGCAGGCTACAGTCCAAGGGGTTGCAAAGAGTCAGACATGACTGACTAACACACACAGAATTTTAGGCATATAAATTAATCTGTTAACATATACAAAATGTTTAGCATAGTACCCCCAATAAGTAGTAGGGGCTACATAAATATTCTTTGAATATGTTGGATTTCAAGCTCTTGAAATACTAAAGTGATACAATACATAATAATGTTTAACTGAATACACCAACTGTCATTGTATCATGCTTCAACATTATACACAGATAAAGAAAACAGATACTTAACAGCTTTTTACATAATATAAGCCCCTAACTAGTTGTGAGTGGAATGAAGTGAGTTTCAGTTATTCATAATGATTCCTCGTGATGTATACTAAAACAGCTTTGGCTTCACTGTATGAACAAGTTTTACTGAATAAACACTGCAGTTCAATGTGGCAGAATAATGATTCTCACTAAAGGAATAAAACAAAAATAGGCTCTCTGTCCAAACCGAATAGCCATATTAGAACCATAAAACCAAACTGGGATAGGAGGAAATCCTTTAAATTACTGTTTTCCATTTTTTTAAACATGATTTTGAAGCTAAAAGGAGTTTTCTCTGCTGTAATCATCTTTGATAAAGTCCTATGAGAGATGATTCTCTTTTGCAAAGCAATCTTAGAAATAAAAAACTTGGGACTTCCTTGTTGGTCCAGTGGTTAAGGATCCACCCTGCAATGAAGGGACATGGGTTCAACCCTTGGACAGGGAACTAAGATCCCACAGGCCACAACTAAGACCCAATGCAACCAAAACAAAGAAAGAAAAGAAAAAAAAAAGAAATTTTCTAGAAACTTGGGATGCAATTCAGATTTCTGGAGACACTGAGCTACCATTTCTCAACACACTGCTTGCAGAAAAACACCACCAACATTTTCTTATCACAATCTTTTAAGCACACTTATGATATTAATGTGGGCTTCCCAAGTGATGTGAGTGGTAAAGAACCTGCTTGCCAATGCAGGACCCGTAAGAGAAATGGGTTCAGTCCCTAGAGGAGGACATAACAACTCAGTCCAGTATTCTTGCCTGAAGAATCCCACAGAGAAAGGAGCCTGGTGGGCTATAAACCATAGGGTCACAGAGAGTCTAACATGACTGAAGTGACTTAGCATGCACATACAAGATGTTAACTTAGTGACAAATGCTGGATGCGTTTCTTTAGTTTGTGAGGATGAAACCAATGAAAATAAAATATTACTAAGGTAGTAAAAATTAAGGCATTTTAAAGATAACTCTGCCATTCATTTAGGGAGCACTCAAATTAATTATATGCAGTTACCAAAATCTTAGATGAACTGTGTGTTTTATTGGGTTGCTGCTACCGCTGCTAAGTCACTTCAGTTGTGTCCAACTAAGTGCGGCCCCCATAGACAGCAGCCCACCAGGCTCCTCTGTCCCTGGAATTCTCCAGGCAAGAATACTAGAGTGGGTTGCCATTGCCTTCTCCAATGCATGCATGCATGCTAAGTCGTTTCAGTTGTGTCTAACTCTGTGAGATCCTATGGACAGCAGCCCACCAGGCTCCTCTGTCCACGGGATTCTCTAGGCAAGAATACTGGAGTGGATAACTGCAGTTTCAGACTATGAATTTTAAATTATTATAACTAGGCTCAAATATATCTTTATTAATCAAAGTAGGAATCATTACAATCAACACATTTTTGCCAATGAGAAATAAGTTTTTTATTCCTGAAGCATAAAAATCTGTGCTTTGGGATTTGATGAACTCTTGGAAAGCATTTTCTGAATCTTGCTGGTTGTGGAAACAATTTCTCTGCAAAAAGTTGTCAAGATGCTTGTAGAAGTGAAAGTTGGTTGGTGAGATGTCAGGTGAATATGGAAGGTGAGACAAGACCTCAGAACTCAATTTATTCAAATTTTGAAGCACTGGTTGTACAACATGGGGTCAGGAATTGTCATGGAGAAGAATCAGGCCCTTTATCTGGGCCAGTGCCAGCAGTGGGCACTGCAGTTTTAGGAGCATCTCATTGATCTGCTGAGCACACTTCTCAGATGTAATGGTTTTGCCAGGGTTCAAAAAGCTGTGACCCCATGGACTGCAGCATACCAGGCCTCCCTGTCCATCACCAACTCCCAGAGTTTACTCAAACTCACGTCCATCGAGTCAGTGATGCCATCCAACCACCTCATCCTCAGTCCTCCCCTTCAATCTTTCCCAGCATCAGGGTCTTTTCCAATGAGTCATGTCCATCTCTTTATGACTCTGTGGACTGCAGCATGCCAGGCTCTTCTGTCTTTCCCTATATCCTGGAGTTTGCTCACATTCATGTCCATTGAGTTGGTGATGCTAGCTAACTAATTTATCCTCTGCCACCACCTTCTCCTCATGCCCTTAATCTCTCCTAGCATATGGGTCTTCTCCAGTGAGTTGGCCCTTCCCATCAGGTGGCCAAAGCTCTGGAGCTTCAGCTGCCGCAACAGTGCTCCCAATGAATATTCAGGACTGATTTCCTTTAGGATTGACTAGTTTGATCTCTTTGCAGTCCAAGGGACTCTCAAAAGTCTTCTCTAGCGCCACAATTCAAAAGCATCAATTCTTTGACACTCAGCCTTCTTAATGGTCTAAATATCACATTGGTACATGACTCCTGGAAAATCCATAGCTTCGACTATATGGACCTTTGTCGGCAAGTGATGTCTTTCTTTTTAATATGCTGTCTAGGTTTGTCATATCTTTCCTTCCAAGAAGCAAGCATCTTTTAAATTTCATGGCTGTAGTCACTGTCAGCAGTGATCTTTGATTATTAGTATATAGGAATGTAAGAGATTTCTGTGTATTAATTTTGTAACTTGCAACTTCACGAAATTCATTGATGAGGTCTGGTTTTCTGGAAGCATCATTAGGATTTTCTGTGTATACTATCATGTCTTGGAGCCCATGAAAATAAAACCTGTCACTGTTTCCATTTTTTCCTCATCTATCTGTCATGAAGTGATGGGACCAGATGTCATGATCCTGGTTTTCTGAATGTTGAGTTTCAAGGCAGCTTTTTCACTTTCCTCTTTCACCTTCATCAAGAGGCTCTTTAGTTCCTCTTCATTTTCTGCCATTTGAATGGTACTGTACTGCATATCCGAGGCTGTTGCTTTTTCTCCCAGCAATTTTGACTCCAGCTTGTGATTTATCGAGCTCAGTATTTCACATGTATGCACACTTGCCATTATTTATGTTATACATACATAACTTTTCAAAGGTGATCCTCATTATTCATGGATTATGTATTTGTGAAGTTGCCAACTCATTAAAATTATTTTAATTCCAAAGTAAGTAACTGCAGTGCTTTTGTAGTTACTCACAGATGTATGCAGAACACTGGAAGCTCTGAGTCACCAGGCACATGTTCCTGGTTAAGGCTGAATACAGTGTGCCTCTGCTTTATTCCAAGTCTCATACCATACAAGTGTCCTTTTCTCAGTCTTCTGGGACATAGTTTAGTATTTTTTTTACCTCCTTATTTTCTGGTAATCTCTTTTTAAACAGTCTACAAGCATGGAGGTGCAGAGCTATCTAGTGCCCTAAATCTGAGGAGGCTGTGGTGTGTCTTATGGGGAAAATACATGTGTTGCGTAAGCTTCACTCAGGGGCTGTTAGACTTGGATGTGAGATTGATATTAATGAGTTACCAGTAGAGTAAAGAAGGTGTATTCAAACATGAACACACATAAAAAAAAAGATTGTACTTTGGTTGGTTGATGAAATGAGACCAAAATATGACAGAGGCTTGAAGAACTGTATTTACTGCTAGCAACAGTGGTCTAGTACTCACTAATTCACTGTTTGCAGCAACCTTGTAGAACATAATTATGGCAAATAATGAGAATATATTTATCTTGTTTTATAAATGAAATGAATATAAAATCTGAAAAATTATATGTATGTGTACATACATATGTACATGAATATGCTGTTTCTATTATATATAAAATAAGTTATATGTAATATAACATAAAATATCTAAAAATACATATAGTAATATTTTAAAATTTCATAATAAAAATTAAAAAGGAAAAGAAGTAAAATGTCACTGTTTGCAGATGACATGATACTATACATAGAAAATGCTAATCATGTTGCCAGAAAACCAGAGCTCATCAGTGAATTTGGTAAAGTTGCAGGCTACAAAATTAAAACACAGAAATCTCTTGCATTCCTATATACTAATAGTGAAAGATCAGAAAGAGAAATTAAGGAAACAATCTTATTTACCATCACATCAAAAAGAATAAAATATCTAGAAACACATACCCAAGGATGGTAAAAGACTTGTGCTTCAAAAACTGTAAGATACTGATGAAAGAAATCAAAGATGACACAAACAGATGGAGAGATATACCATGCTCCTGGACTGGAAGAATTGATGTTGTCAAAATGACCATACCACCCAAAGTAATCTACAGATTCAATACAATCCCTATAGAACTATATAATTTTTCACAAAATTAGAAGAAAAGAATTTATGATTTGTATGGAAACATGAAATACTCCAAACAGCCAGAGCAATCTTGAGAAAGAAAAATGGAGCTGGAGGAATCAGGCTCCCTGATAACAGACTATACTACAAAGCTACAGTCATCAAAACAGGTTGGTATTGGCACAGAAACAGAATATAGATCAATGGAATAGGATAGAAAGTGGAGATAAACCCACACAACTATGGTTACCTAATCCATGGCAAAAGAGGCAAGAACATACAATGGAAAAAAGACAGTCTCTTTTATAGGTAGCGCTAGGAAAACTGGACAGCTACATGTAAAATAATGAAATCAGAATACTCCCTAATACCATACACAAAAATCAACTCCAAATGGATCAAAGACCTAGTGTAAGACTGGATACTATAAAATTCTTAAAGGTAAACACAGGCAGAACCTCTCTGACATAAATCACAGTAAGATCTTTTTTGACCCACCTCCTAGAGCAATGAAAACAGAAACAAAAATAAACAAATGGAAGCCAATTAAACTTCAGAACTTTTGCACAGCAAAGGCAACCATAAAACAAAAAGGCAATCCACAGAAAGGGAGAAAATATTGCAAATGAAGTGACTGACAATGGAATAATCTCCAAAATATACAAGCAGCTCACACAGCTCAATGTAAAAGAAAACAACCCAACTTCAAAATGGCAAAAGGTCTAAATAGATATTTCTTAAAAAAAGACATGCAGATGGTCAAGAGGCACATGAAAAGATGCTTAACAGTGCTCATTATTTTTTTAAAAATGCAAATCTAAACTACAATAAGGTACCACCTCACACCAGTCAGAACAGCCATTATCTAAAAGTCTACAAACAATAAATGCTAGTGAAGGTGTGGAGAAAAGGAAACCTTCCCACACTGTTAGTGTGAATGTAAATTGGTACAGCCACTTGGAGAACAGTGTGGAGGTTCCTTTAAAAACTAAAACTAGGGATACCATATGGTTGCAAATATAACTGAAAAAAACACATATTCAAAAAGATGCATGTACCCCAATGTTCATTACAGCACTATTTACAAAAGCCAGGACATGAAAGCAACCTAAATGCCCATCAATAGACAAATGGATTAAGGAGATGTGGTGTGTGTATATATGTATACACAATGGAATACTACTCAGCTATAAAAAGAATGAAATAATGCCATTTGTGGTGAAGGAAATCTGACAAAGACAAATATCATATATTACCACTTATACGTGAACTCTAAAATAAATGGTACAAATGAACCTAGTTACAAAATAGAAACAGAGTCACAGATATATAAAACAAAAAAAAATTCATGGCTACCAGGAGGAATGGGAAGTGTTAGCTCTCAGTCAGATCTGATTCTTTGAGACCCAATGGACTGTACCCCACCATGTTCCTCTGTCTATGAAATTCTCCAGGCAAGAATATTGGAGTGGGTTGACATTCCCTTCTCCAGGGGATCTTCCTGACCCAGAGATCCAATCCTGGGTTGAAAAATCTGCAGGTAGATGTTTTACCATCTGAGCCACCAGGGAAGTCCAGAAGAATGAGAAGCAGGGATAAACGGGGAGACTGGGATTGACATACGCATGCTATGATAGACAGCCACCAAATAGGTAACCAACAAACAGAAACCAACAAATAAGTAACCAAAAAGACATTCTGTACAGCACAGAGAACTCAATTCAGTACTTTGTGATGACCTATCAGGAAAAAAATCTAAAAAAGAGTAGATATATGTATAACTGATTCACTCAGCTGTATAGCAGAAACTAACATAACACCAGAAATCAACTGTATTTAAAGCATAAACAAAGTTTTTAAAAAATAAATGATGCATAAGCATCTGGAGATCACCAATTAGTTTTCTAACAATGCACAAAAATTATCACATATGTTGGTATACATCAGAGAAAGCTAATTGCAGTGATTTCGATTAAACAGTACGTCAAATGCTCATGTATCACTTATACTTGTCCAACAATAACTTTTAAAGTCACTGTAGAGTTGCACTCTATTTTCTCACTTCCCTTCAATGTAAAAACCTCTGAGAACTGGTTTCTGCCTATACCAATTCAAGAGAAATGTTTCATTCAGGAGCATGTACCACTATTATCATTCCCCTCTTCTAAACTATCCCTCACTCTGGTTTCCCTTACAATAGCTTCTCTCATGTTCTTTCCACCTGTCTGACTACTAACACCTGCTGGGGATTCTCCTGTTCATCCTGTAACTGTATTGGCCTCCAGAATTCTACCCTAGAATTTTATCTTCCTAGGTGATCACATGCACTAAATAATCACTTGGCCTGTGATGTGCAATCCTGCATCTCAGCTCCTCTCCCACATCTACTGCATACAGGACACCTGCTTAGTGAGAATATGCACCTGTGTGTCCACCTAAGGTGATTATACCTCCCATTCAAAACTTTTCCAAGATTTCTTTTCTCTATCTCAGTGACTCACCCAGCCATTGAAACCTGAAATCTGGACACCATCCATCGCCTTTATGTTCATTTGGTCAGCAAGTGATTTCTGTTCTGTTATTAATATCCCTCAAGTATATCCTTTCTCCAGCACTGTGACTATCCCCCCACAACCTGTTACAGCTCCCCTTGCCTCTCTAACAGTGTAACCAAACAATCTTCAAAGTGGCCTCCTGCCTCCAAGTCTGGGCAGGCTCCACTTAGATGGTCCCTAGGCTGTCAGTGTACCCTCTCTTAAATCTTTAAGTCTCTGCTCCCCCAAATTCAAGGCAAAGCCCAAGGTCCTCAGCCAGGTTTGCAGATTCAGTGATGGGTGGGTGTGGGAGAAGCTTTATAACAGAGTCTGTTTTTTCATCAGAGTATGTTGTGGTTCAGTTGCTAAATCATGTCTGACTCTTCACGAACCCATGAAATGCTATCTCCTGGAGTTTGCTAAAACTCATGTCCATTGAGTGGATGATGCCATCCAACTATCTCATCTTCTGTTGCCTCCTTCTCCTCCTGCCCTCGATCTTTATGGTCTTTACTCTGCCTTCATTATGGTCCAACTCTCACATCTGTACATGACTACTGGAAAAACCATAGTTTAGACTATAGGGACATTTGTTGGCAAAGCAATTTCTCAGTTTTCTAATACGATGTCTCAGTTCAGTTCAGCCAGTCATATCTGACTCTTTGCAACCCCATGTACTGCAATATGCCAGGCCTCCCTGTCCATCACCAGCTCCCGGAGTCTACTCAAACTCATGTCCATCAAGTTGGTGATGCCATCCAACCATCACATCTTCTGTCGTCCCCTTCTCCTTCCACCTTCAATCTTTCCCAGCATCAGGGTCTTTTCCAATGAGTCAGTTCTTCGCATCATGTGTCTAAAGTATTGGAGCTTCAGCTTAAGCATCAGTCCTTCCAATGGATATTCAGGACTGATTTCCTTTAGGACTGACTGGTTGGATCTCCTTGCAGTCCAAGGGACTCTCAAGAGTCTTCTCCACCACCACAGTCCAAAAGCATCAATTCTTTGCTGCTTAGGTTTTTTTTTTTTTTTTTTTTTTTTTTTATGGTCCAACTCTCACATCCATACATGACTATTGCAAAAACTACAGCTCTGACTAGACAGACTTTTGTTGACAAAGTAATCTCTCTTCTTTTTAATATGCTGTTTACGTTCATCATAGCCAACATTGTTTAATTTCATGGCTGCAGTCAAAATCAGCAGTGATTTTGAAGCCCAAGAAAATGAAGTCTGTCACTGTTTCCACTGTTTCTCCATCTATTTGCCGTGAAGTGATGGGACCAGATGCCATGATCTTCGTTTTTTGAATGAGTTTTAAGCCAGCTTCTTCACTCTCCTCTTTCACTTTCATCAATAGGCTCTTCAGTTCCTCTTCACTTTCTGCCATAAGGGTAGTGTCATCTGCACATTGGATGTTATTGACATTTCTCCCAGTAATCTTGACTCCAGCTTCTGGTTCAGCCACCCCCGTATTTCACATGATGTATTCTGCATATAAATTAAATAAGCATGGTGACAACATAACAGCCTTGACATACTCCTTTCCCAATCTGGAACCAGTCCATTTTTCCATGTCTGGTGGATGTCTAGGTTTGTCATAAACTTTTTTTTCCAAGAAGCAAGCATATTTTAATTTTGTGGCTGCAGTCACCATCTGCAGTGATTTTGGAGCTCAGGGAAAAAAAAAACTGTCAGTCTTTCCATTTTTCCCCCCAACTATTTGCCAGGAAGTGATGGAACTGAATGCCATGATCTTAGTTTTTTGAATGTTGATGAAGTGAGATTATCATTAGAGCAATAGGTAACTGAACAGGAAGATTGTGGAGGTTCAAGAGAAGACAGAAACAAATCTCAGAAGCTGGGAAAACTAACTTTGCAAGGGAAATATTATAGTACTGCTGAGAAGTGAATTCCAGCAGCAGGTCTCTGGCATGACTCAGGTGACGGCAGTCAGTGTTGTATAAGGACAGCCACCCTGTTAAGAAACAAATGTTGAGCTACCCTGGTGTGAATATAGGCTTAATGAGGGTTGTTGGGCTTTTGTCTGGTGAGCAGGATGGTGTATACTACACTCCAGGCATTTTTCTAGGTGTAGGGACACAGCAAGAAGCAGAGAAAAGTGCTCTCTTAATGGACTTTTCACTGTTTGGGGAAAAATAAATGACACAATCTCAGAGAATGGTTAAATGTCACAAGGAATATAAAACTGGTGGAGGTGTGCTCAGAACAGCATTTGTATAATAAATAATTGAATATTATTTATTCACGCTACATTCTCAGTTCTCCAAGGGATGGCACTTAGCTGGCACCATTACAATCAATATCTGCTTTATGGCAGCAGGACTCAACTCTCTAAATCTGTCTATTTCAGAGCAGAGGTAAGGGTTATTCCCAAAGAGGTGTTTAAGTAAAGGCCATGAAGTTTTGTCTTGAGTAGAACTGGAAAGATGGGGAGTGCAAGTTGGGGTGGATCAATGGAAAATTGGACCAGATGGACTCAGAGGCCCTTAGAGTATGGTTAAGAGAGGTCTCTATTATACTGTGAGAGCTAATGCAATTAAAATGTTTGGTTAGCACTGGATATAGGCTCTTAGATTGTGTGTGAGAGACTTTAGCTTTAGAAAATGAAGCACACTGAAAAGCCTTTGCTGCTGAATATACTCATGTAAAGTAAACTGAGCACACAGGTTAATATAAAAAAAATGGTTTTACTACTGAAGAAGACCTAATTATAAACAAAGATTTGGCATATATAATGGAACACATTTTTGGTATATAAATTTAAATTTAGAATTTTGTCCTGATAACTAGAAAAAATATGGGATCCAAAATTGGCCATATTCTTAGAGAAGTGTATTTTGAAATTAATTTTTTCACTATATGTCATTGAACACAGGCTCATGAGCAATTGTGTTTAAAGCTAGACTTTTGTTTTCTTCTACATTTTAGACACATTTGATCTACCTAAGTTTTTCCTAAGGATTTGCTGTTGTCATCATCTGTCTTCCAGATAACATACAATGTAATGCTCACCAAGACACAAACATTTTCTCATTTGCTGCTGTGACTCAGTACCCTGAAGAATGTTTGGGCAAATAGCTGTTGAAAAATTTTTTTAAATCATAGAACATGTGAAGAGAACCAGAGAAGAAATAAAAGGCTAATTGAAGGTGCCTGACGAACAGACATGAAGATTCACATAATTAGGACTGAAACTGAAAGTCACTCAGTCACATCCGACTCTGTGACCTCATGGGACTGTATAGTTCATGGAATTCTCCAGGCCAGAATACTAGAGTGGGCAGCCGTTCCCTTCTCCAGAGGATCTTCCCAACCAAGGGATTGAACCCAGGTCTCCCACATTGCAGGCGGATTCTTTACCAGCTGAGCCACTAGGGAAGCTCAAAAGTAAAAGTGAAAGTCACTCAGTCATGTTGGACTCAATGAGGTAAATTAACCTAATGGTAATAAGGTGAAGCATTTCATACCTATAAGGATAAAAAGGTATTATCTTTACAAGAGTCATTGTTTCTTTGACTATGAAGTCATGGAGAAGCAGAAGAATTACTAACACTTGAATTTCATAATAAAGGGGATACAATACAGAAGACCAGTAAAACATGAATAGATACCTATCCATTTAGTTTGAAGGGATATGGTCTCCCACCCACGTGACCTACTGGGCAAATTCTGAGGGTCTCACACAACATTGGAATCATCATAATGACTTTGAAAGATTAGATATGGCTGATCATGTATGATTTATAAGCGAAATTTCTAAATTCTACCTGGGTCACAAAAAGACAATTTTGTTCTTCATTCAAAAAGATGGAGTCAAAAGAAAAATTCAGCACTTGGTCTACAAAATACAGATTCAGAATATTGTATAATATAATCACATATAACGTGAACAACTATGTGAATCACATGCTCATTCATGTTTTAGATGTGAAATCTAGCAAATTGTTTGACTTCTTTTTTAATGAGTTATAGAGTTAAGGACTCCCTTTTACCCATAAGCAAAAAAGAATATTCCATAAAATTACAGTCTCGATCCTAAAGGCCCACTGGATGAAAAACCAAGATTCACTTTCCTTCACCATTAAGAGTGGAGTGAGCTGACAGAATCCTCTAACATGTGACTACAGAACATGGATTTCAGTCAAGGACTATTTAGGAATCAGTGAGAAGACTTTCTATTCTCAGTTATGAGGCCCTGAGGATATGAAAATGACAACCACTCTGATATATGATGGACCAAACTTCTAAGATCACAATTAATATAAATGATGAAATGGTATTGTCTCATTTTAAAAAGAGCTGTGCTTAATGTTTAATCAAATTCCAGTATAATTCATTCACTGGGTTATCATCATTACAGACACCTGTACATGAACAACATGTAAAATGACAGAAGATGAACCCAGTCTTCAGAGCACTGCTTGGTTTCAGTCTCAGGCCCCATCAGTCTCTGGAGAATTCCTGAACTAGGATAGCCTCCCCAGAGCACAACTTCATACAGATCTGATCTTCAAAAGAAATGCAATATTCCAAAGCAGAAATGTGTGGAGTAGTGAGTCCTTTGATATAATCATGTTTCAAGGATTTCAAACAGCAATAGATTAATAGATTTCTCCTGTCAAAATTTTTTTGTTCTTTTAATATTGCCTGAAATTTTCCACTGTGGCTTATTTCATAGGAATATAGGAAGAATCAAGAATATAATATTTATAAAGCTTTTACGGTCCTTGGGGAAAACGTGTTAAATATCCAGGAGTATTTATACATCCTATAAAAATAGAATATAATGTTTTAAAGATCAGAAAATCATCAATGTACTTTGTTTTGTAGCACAATGTTTTGATAAAGCAAATACCAAGTTGAATTGAAGTTGTACGTGTAGATAAAACTTTGAAGAATATCTAACTTTCTATTACAAAAGCATAAAAATTGTAATGCCTTTATAAGAATATGCCATTTTAACTAATAACTACTGTATTTACTGTCATTAAAAACAGTAATAATGAATATTATCCACAAAACAGCATGTTTAGCTAATTGCTCATATGTCGCAACTGTGTGATTTATGATACAACATCATTTATTTTTCTGTGATGTTAAAATAATTCCTTTTAAACCAATGCCTGTTTTTCAAAATGCCTTCTACCTTTCTGCTGAGCAGGGAGGGAAGTGCAGCATCTTTTCAGAATTTACCTTGAATAATAAATTGTTCCATGTTTTCTTTGAAAGGCTGGATGTGCTCTTTTGACGACACTTGGTAAACTTTCCCTGCTTCAACTTCACAGGCTGAAATTAAAGAGAAAGAGTGTTCAGAATGTCACACTGCTAATGGTGCATTGAAACAATTACAAATTGTTTTAGGATATCCTGTTAACCATGATAACTGACAAATGTCAGCATCTAATGCTGTCAAAAGAAGACTAGCATCAAGGCTTCGCTTTAGGGGATTATAAAAATAAATTAAAAATATTATAGTTGATGTACAACATTATGTAAGTTTCAGGTATACAACAGTGATTTAACATTTAAATTCATTATGGAATGAATGCCATGGTGAGTCTAGTAACTGTCTGTGACCATACAAAGCTATTACAATATTGCTGAGTATATTCCTCATGCTGTATATTAAACCCCACTCAGGTCAGTTCAGTCATTCAGTCGCGTCCAACTCTTTGCAACCCCATGAATCACAGCATGCCAGGCCTCCCTGTCCATCACCAACTCCTGGGGTCTACTCAAACTCTTGTCCATCAAGTCGGTGATGGCATCCATCTATCACATCCTCTGTCCTCCCCTTTTCCTCCTGCCCCCAATCCCTCCAAGCATCAGGGTCTTTTCCAATGAGTCAACTCTTCGCATGAAGTGGCCAAAGTACTGGAGTTTCAGCTTCAGCATCAGTCCTTCCAATGAACATCTAGGATTGATCTCCTTTAGGATGGACTGGTTGGACCTCCTTGCAGTCCAAAGGACCCACAAGAGTCTTCTCCAACACCACAATTCAAAAGCATCAATTCTTTGGCGCTCAGTTTTCTTCACAATCCGACTCTCACATCCATACATGACCACTGGAAAAACCATAGCCTTGACTAGATGGACCTTTGTTGGCAAAGTAACGTCTCTGCTCTTTTTTTTTAATGGGTTCTTTTTTTAATATAAATTTATTTTAATTGGAGGTTAATTGCTTTACAATATTGTATTGGTTTTGCCATACATCAACATGAATCTGCCACAGGTATACACGTGTTCCCCATCCTGAACCCTCTTCCCTCCTCCCTCCCCGTACCATCCCTCTGGGTCATCCCAGTGCACCAGCCCCAAGCATCGAACCTGGACTGGCGATTCACTTCATATATGATATTATATGTTTCAATGCCATTCTCCCAAATCATCATACCCTTTCCCTCTCCCACAGAGTCCAAAAGCCTGTTCTATACATCTGTGTCTCTTTTGCTGTCTCAAATGTCTCTGCTTTTGAATATGCTATCTAGGTTGGTCATAACTTCCCTTCCAAGGAGTGTCTTTTAATTTCATGGCTGTAGTCACCAACGGCAGTGATATTGGAGCCTCCTAAAATAAAGTCTGACACTGTTTCCCCATCTATTTTTCATTAACAACAGACTGGTTCCAAATAGCAAAAGGAGTACATCAAGGTTGTATTTAACTTATTTAACTTATATGCAGAGTACATCAAGAGAAATGCTGGGCTGGAAGAAGCATAAGCTGGAATCAAGATAACCTCAGATATGCAGAGATGCCATAAGGGCACCACCCTTATGGCAGAAAGTGAAGAGGAACTAAAAAGCCTCTTGATGAAAGTGAAAGAGGAGAGTGAAAAAGTTGGCTTAAACCTCCACATTAAACCGCATTACTTATTTTATATTAAATACAAGATTATACCTCTTATCCACATTGTCTTTTTCAACCATCCCTGCACCCCTACCCCAGCAACCACAAGCTTATTCTCTGTATCAATGTATCTTTTCTGTTTTGTTTGATAATTTGTTTTGCTTTTTGGATTGCACACATAACTGACAGTCATATGACATTGTCTTTCTCGTCTGACATATTCCACTTAGCATAATACCCTCCAGGTCCATTTGTGCTGCTGCAAGTAGGAATCTTTCCTTTTTCTATGGCTGAACAACAGTCCACTGTGTGTGTAGGTGAAACGTGTGTGTGCATATGTATGTATATATATACACACATATATATAAAACAGATATACACACATATGTATATGTAAAACATGCCTTCTTAATCCATTCATCTATTGGTGGATACTTAGGTTGCTTCCAAATCTTGGCTATTTATAAATTAGGCTTCAACAAACATAGGGGTGTATACATCATTTTCAATTAGCATTTTTACTGGCATAAATATCCAGAAATGGAATTCAGAACTGGTTCCAAATAGGGAAAGGAGTACGTCAAGGCTCTATGTTGTCATCCTGATTATTTAACTTATATGCAGAGTACATCATGAGAAACCTTGGGCTGGAGGAAGCACAAGTTGGAATCAAGATTGCCTGAAGAAACATCAGTAACCTCAGATATGCAGATGACATCACTCTTATGCCAGAAAGTGAAGAATAACTAAAGAGCTTCCTGATAAAAGTAAAAGAAGAGAACAAAAAAGTTGGCTTTAAAACTCAACATTCAGAAAACTAAGATCATGGCATCTGGTCCCATCACTTTATGGCAAATAGATGGAGAAACAGTAGAAACAGTGACAGACTTTATTTGGGGGGGGGGGTGCAAAATCACTGCAGATGGTGACTATAGCCATGAAATGAAAAGATGCTTGCTCCTTGGAAGAAAAGTTATGACCAACCTAGACAGTATATTAAAAAGCAGAGACATTACTTTGCCAACAAAGGTCTGCTAGTCAAAGCTATGGTTTTTCCACTAGTCGTGTATGGATGTGAGAGTTGGACTATAAAGAAAGCTGAGCGTCGAAGAATTGATGCTTTTGAAATGTGGTGTTGGAGAAGATTCTTGAGAGTCCCTTGGACTGCAAGGAGATCCAATCATTCAATTCTAAAGGAAATCAGTCCTGAATATTCATTAGAAGTACTGATGCTGAAGCTCCAATACTTTGGCCACCTGATGCAAAAAATCGACTCATTTGAAAAGATCCTGATGCTGGCAAAGATTGAAGGTGAGAGGAGAAGGGGAGGACAGAGGATGAGATGGTTGGATGGCATCACCGACTCAATGGACATGAGTTTGAGTAAACTCTAGGAGTTGGTGATGGACAGGGAGGCCTCACATGCTGCAGTCCGTGGGGTCACAAAGAGTCAGACATGACTCAGCAACTGAACTGGACTGATGATATTTTTCTATTTTCAATTTCTTGAGGAATCATTATACCGTTCTCTATAGTAGCTGCTTGAATTTACATGCCCAGCAACAGTGAATGAGAGTTCCCTTTTCTCCACATTCTTCTCGCCAATAGTTATTTCTTGTCTTTTTGATAATGGTCCTTCTTAAGTAATAGCACATTGGTTTTGCTTTGTGTTTAGAAGATTAGGGATGTTGAGAACCTTTATCATGTGTTTGTTGGCTATCTTTTTGTCCTTTGGAGAAATGACTGTTCAGGTCCTCTGTAGTTTTTAATTGGATTGTTTGTACTTTTTAATATTAGGTTATAAGATTTCTTTATATAATTGGAATATTAAGCCTTTATCCAGTATATTATTCACAAAATATCTTTTCCCATACAGCAAGCTGCCTTTTCATTTTTGATGGTTTCTTTGGCTGTACAAATGCTTTTTTGTTTGACATTGTACCATTTATTTTTGCTTTTCTTACCCTTGCCTGAGGAAACATATCTAAAAATATGTCCCTAGGACCTAAGATGAAAAAGAATATACTGTCTATATTTTGCTGTATGTATTTTGTGGTTTCAGGTCTTACATTTGACTCTTTAACCATTTTACCTCTGAATATGTGGTAAGAAAATAGTCCAGTATCATTGTTTTGCATGTGGCTGTCCAATTTCCCCAAAAGCATTTATTGAAGTGGCTGTTTTTCCCCCACCACATATTATTGATTTCTCTGACATATATTAATTGACCATGTAAGTGTGAATTTATTTCTGGACTTTCAATTTTGTTCCAGTGATACATGAGTCTGTTTTCCTGCCAGTACCAATCATGTTTTGATTACTGTATCTTTGTAGTGTAGCCTGAAGTCAGGGAATGTGATATCTTCAGCTTTTTCCTTTCTAAGATTGCTTTGGCCTTGGGGTCATTTGTGGTTCCATACAAATTTTAGAATTTATTCCAATTTTGAGAAAATTCCACTGGTATTTTGTTAGCGACTATGTAGATTACCTTGGGAAGTATGGGCATTTTAGCAACATTAATTCTTCCAATCCATAGGCATGTTATGTCTTTCCATTTACTTGTCTTGTCCTCAACTTCCTTCATCAACATCTTAGTTTTCAGGTCTTTCCCTTCCTTGGTTAAATTTATTCCCAGGTATATTTTTCTTGAAACAACTGTAAATGGATCATTTTCTTAATTTTTCTTCCACATAATCATTATCAATGTATGGAAATGCTGCAGATTTCTGTGTATAGTAAGTCCCCTATATACAAACAAGCTCTGAGAGCACGTTCATAAGTCTAATTTGGTCGTAAGTCCAACAAAGATGGTCTATGTACCCAACTAACACAATCGGCTATTTACTGCTGTTTTACACTTGTGTTCAGACATCCTGCAGAGAAGGCAATGGCAACCCACTCCAGTACTCTTGCCTGCAAAACTCCATGGACAGAGGAGCCTGGTAGGCTGTACTCCATGGGGTCGGTAAGAGTCGGACACAACTCAGCGACTTCACTTTCATT
Source organism: Madoqua kirkii (assembly GCA_006408675.1). NCBI lineage: Eukaryota > Metazoa > Chordata > Mammalia > Artiodactyla > Bovidae > Madoqua > Madoqua kirkii. The sequence continues at coordinate 11,353 of SJYC01112371.1, read as the reverse complement.
TTTCACTTTCATGCATTGGAGAAGGAAATGGAAACCCACTCCAGTGTTCTTGCCTGGAAAATCCCAGTGACGGGGGAGTCTGGTGGGCTTCCATCTATGGGGTTGCACAGAGTCGGACACAACTGAAGTGACTTAGCATCAGACATCCTGAGCTTGAAATAAAGATACTCTACTATTGTACTCTTTACAACATTGTAAAGCACACAAAAGCACAATCACTTGTAGAGAATGCACATGAGTGACAACTTATGCCAGATACACGAACTAACTTACGTGACTGGATATGTGAACAATGTTCGCATCATTCAAAGTTTGCAACCTGAAGGTTCATATTAATATGTGGGGGACTACTCTATTAAATTCTGTACCCTTTAACTTTACTAAATTCATTTATTAGTCCTGGTAGTTTTTTGGTGCTGTCTTTAGAAATTTTTATATATAGTGTCATGTCATCTGTAAAAGTGACAGTTTTACTTCTCCCATTCCAATTTGGATTCCTTTTCTTTCTTTTCCTTATCTGATTGTCGTGCCTAGGACTTCCAAAACTATGGTGAATAAAAATGGCAAGATGGACATCCTTGCCTTGCCCCTAACCTTAGAGAAAATCCTTCTTGCTTTTTACTAGTGAGTATGATGTTTTCTGTGGGCTTATCCTACAGAGATTTTGTTATGTTGTGGTATATTCCAATAGGTATATTCCAATTTGTTATGTTGAGGTATATATGCACTTTGCGGAGAGTTCTTATTGTAAATGATCGACCGGCGTGGCCAAGAGGAGCTACCCCACGTCCAAGGCAGGGGCAGAAGCTGGAAGGACCCCATGTCTGAAGGGCAGCGGACAAGAGGAGTTACCCCATGTCCGAGGACAGGGGCAGCGGCCGAGAGTGCCAGGCTGCGACGGCGCAGGAATAGCTGAAAGGAGCTACCCTGTGTCTGAGGTCAGGGGCAGCGGCCGGGAGGAGCCACACTATGTCCAAGGAGTAGTGGCTGCGTGGGCACAGGAGGGCCTAGAGGAGCTATCCCATGTTGAAGGTCAGGAAGGGTGGCGGTGAGGAGATACCCCTCATCCAAGGTAAGGAGCAGCGACTGCGCTTTGCTGCAGCAGCCGTGAAGAGATACCCAACGCTCAAGGTAAGAAAAACCCAAGTAAGATGGTAGGTGTTGCAAGAGGGCATCAGAGGGCAGACACACTGAAACCATACTCACAGAAAACTGGTCAATCTAATGACACTAGGACTACAGCCTTGTCTAACTCAATGAAACTAAGCCATGCCTGTGGGGCCACCCAAGACGGGCGGGTCATGGTGGAGAGGGCTGACAGAATGTGATCCACTGGAGAAGGGAATGGCAAACCACTTCAGTATTCTTGCCTTGGGAACCCCATAAACAGTATGAAAAGGCAAAATGATAGGATACTGAAAGAGGAACTCTCCAGGTTAGTAGGTGCCCAATATACTACTGGAGATCAGTGGAGAAATAACTCCAGAAAGAATGAAGGGATGGAGCCAAAGCAAAAACAATACCCAGCTGTGGATGTGACTGGTGATAGAAGCAAGGTCCGAGCTGTAAAGAGCAACACTGCATAGGAACCTGGATGTCAGGTCCATGAAACAAGGCAAATTTGAAGTGGTCAAACAAGAGATGGCAAGAGTGAACACTGACATTCTAGGAATCATCTAGCAAACTAAAATGGACTGGAATGGGTGAATTTAACTCAGCTGACCATCATATCTACTACTGTGGGCAGGAATCCCTCAGAAGAAATGGAATAGCCATCATGGTCAACAAAAGAGCCCGAAATGCAGTACTTGGATGCAGTCTCAAAAACGACAGAATAATCTTGGTTTGTTTCCAAGGCAAACCATTCACTATCACGGTAATCCAAGTCTATGCCCCAACCAGTAATGCTGAAGAAGCTGATGTTGAATGGTTCTATGAAGACCTACAAGACCTTTTAGAACTAACACTCAAAAAAGATGTCCTTTTCATTATAGGGGACTGGAATGCTAAAGTAGGAAGTCAAGAAACACCTGGAGTAACAGGCAAATTTGGCCTTGGAATGCGGAATTAAGCAGGGCAAAGACTAATAGAATTTTGCCAAGAAAATGCACTGGTCATAGCAAACACCCTCTTCCAACAACACAAGAGAAGACTCTACACATGGATATCACCAGATGGTCAACACCGAAATCAGACTGATTATATTCTTTGCAGCCAAAGATGGAGAAGCTCTATACAGTCAACAAAAACAAAACCAGGAGCTAACTGTGGCTCAGATCATGAATTCCTTATTACCAAATTCAGACAAATTGAAGAAAGTAGGGAAAACCGCTAGACCATTCAGGTATGACCATTACTCCTTGGAAGAAAATTTATGACCAACCTAGATAGCATATTCAAAAGCAGAGACATTATTTTGCCAACTAAGGTCCATCTAGTCAGGGCTATGGTTTTTCAAGTGGGCATGTATGGATGTAAGAGTTGGACTGTGAAGAAGGCTGAGTGCCAAAGAATTGATGCTTTTGAACTGTGGTGTTGGAGAAGACTCCCGAGAGTCCCTTGGACTGCAAGGAGATCCAACCAGTTCATTCTGAAGGGGATCAGCCCTGGGATTTATTTGGAAGGAATGATGTTAAAGCTGAAACTCCAGTACTTTGGCCACCTCATGTGAACAGTTGACTCACTGGGAAAGACTCTGATGCTGGGAGGGACTAGGGGCAGGAGGAGAAGGGGACGACAGAGGATGAGATGGCTGGATGGCATGACTGACTCGATGAATGGGAGTCTAAGTGAACTCGGGAGCTGGTGATGGACAGGGAGGCCTGGCATCCTGCGATTCATGGGGTCGCAAAGAGTCAGACATGACTGAGTGACTGAACTTATTGTAAATAGAAGTTGAATTCTGTCAAAAAGTTTTCCTACATCTATTAAAATGATCATATGATTGTTATTCTTCAGTTTGTTAACTGAGGAGGCTTTTCAGAGTCTATGTGCGTAGGCTTTCATTCAAGTACACGACACAAAAAAGATTTAAAAAGTGATTCTAACGTGCATTATTATGTGAAGGAGGGAGGAGAAAGAAGGATGCTGACTGGTATCACAGCTTTGGAGGCTTTGGGATGAAGCAAACAGGAAGAAGAGTATTTTTCAGAGGAAAAAAAATTAATTTGCTTTTGAATTCACTGAGTTTTAAGATGACAATGGAACATCCATGTGTAGATGCCAGCAAGTGGCTGGGTGTATAAGTCTGCAGATTAGAGCAGTACAGGAAAACTGAATAAGACCACTTGAGAAGGCATGTCTAGTGAGAAGAAGAGCAAGCTAAGGTTGAACACCTGAGCAAGGCCAACTTAATGAAGAAGCAGAGGAAGAGAAGGCTATGAAGACAAAAGATTTAGGAGGAAATGTCAGATATAATAAGGAGAACCAGGAGTGAGTGGGACCAGTGAGTTCCAATGAGAGGAATTCTCAGTATTTTTGGTCACTCTCCATACACAAGTGATGCATTTCCATGGACAAATCAAGTGCGCAGGCTACAAAAATTTAAGAGGTAAAAGCAACAAAAAGGTAAAATGTAACAGCTGTAACTTTCAAAAAGACAGTCAGCTTTTCTGTGCCTGAGGCTTTTTATCTGTAATACACAGTGACAGAACCTGCTTCTTGGGGCTGTTACAAGGAATGTCAGTTAATGCATGTAGAGCACTTAGAATGGAGCCTGGTACATGTTAAGGCCCATGTAAGTTTTCACCACCATTACTGCTATTATCTTCAGTTTTATCAGCAACAGTAGCAGAGCAGGATGGCCTGGAGGCTAACGGCATGGATTCTGGAGACTGGGTGTATGCTTACTTAGAAGCTGTGAGTCTTTGGCCAGGCACGCACCCCTTCTGTGCCTCAGTTTCTTCATCTGTAACATGTGGTCAATAATAGTGTCTACTTTGCTTTGAAGATGAAAGGGTTTTACATAGGTAAAATATGCAGAAGACTACTGGCTACACAATAAGAGGATTATCAGGTTTGCTGCAATTACCACCACCACCAGAGGGACAGCTTCTAACACACAACAAGAACACGGAACTCTCACCTCCTAAGCACTGCAATGAGGCAATGCTTCAGATTGTGGGAATGACATTTATAGGGATAAACTCAGACATGTTGTCATTTCCCATACTATTACTGTATTCTTTACTGGTCATCACTAACCCTGATCTACCTCATACTGATGACCAACGGCCACATGATGTGTGTGGATGTTGTGGGTGACACTCCAGGGCTAGATGACTGTCCAGCTCTCTGTCACCACCAGTGATACCGCTTAAGGTATCTCTGTTCTCAGAGAGGAGGGGCCACAACTTCAGAGTCAGCAAAGGCACGAACCTCTGTGCCGTGTGAGCAAGCCTCCAAGTTGTTTTCTGGCGGGGAGGTGGTCTCAGCATAAACACATGACATGGGGACTGCACATTGTTGGCAATGGGCCTTCTTCTCACATGAGGCCTCAGAAAGCATGAAAAGTCAACATTTACTTATTATCATAAGCTACCATAGAGGTCACTTAGATCATCAAAATGCATTCACTCTATTAAGTGAGGGCAGTCCAAAGCAAAACTAAAATAATTCTAAATTACTTATTTGACATATGTAGTATCTATGTAAGCAGCATAATTTTATATAACAAAACTCCACAAGTTTGTACCCTGTAGAACTTAGGAAGAGACAGTGGTATTGATTCTTTAAGCTTCAACCTTGAATATACTGAATGACACCAAAACATTATAACATGTATAAGACATGGAAGCAACCTAGATGTCCATCAGCAGACAAATGGATAAGAAAGCTGTGGTACATATACACAATGGAGTATTACTCAGCCATTAAAAAGAATACATTTGAATCAGTTCTAATGAGGTGGATGAAACTGGGCCTATTATACAGAGTGAAGTAAGCCAGAAAGGAAAACACCAATATAGTATACTAACACATATATATGGAATTTAGAAAGGTGGTAATGATAACCCTATATGCAAGATCGCAAAAGAGACATAGATGTATAGAATACTCTTTTGGACTCTGGGAGAGGGCGAGGGTGGGATGATTTGGGAGAATGGCACTGAAACGTGTATATTACCATATGTGAAATGGATCACCAGTCCAGGTTCAATGCATGAGTGAAGGTGCTTGGGGCTGGTGCACTGGGATGACCCAGAGGGATGGGAAGGGTGGGAGGGGGGTTCAGAAGGGGAACACATGACACCTGTGACAGATTCATGTTAATGTATGGCAAAACCACTACAATACTGTAAAGTAATTAGCCTCAAAAAGATAAAAAGACACGATGAAGCCATGAAGACTAAGTGCCATGCAGGCATGCACAGCTCCAAGCTTAGGGCACACACTGGGACATTTCCAGGATGGGGCTCCGTACTACTGAGGCCAGCCTTTCTACTGATTCATCTCTCATCTTGAGACAGCCCTTCATTTAATAACACTGACCTCTGCTTGCCTCTCAATTCACACCCTCACCTTACTGTCATCTGGCACAAAAGGGAGGCTAATCTTAGGATAGTCAGTTTTGTTTCAAACACCAATTCTGGTCACATAACAGGAGATAACTAAAGCATCTACTCTCTTCAAAAAAATTCTGAAGGATCAAAACCTAACTCAATAAGAGAAATTACTTTTTCTTTAAATTTAATTAATTTATTTTTGACCACATCAGCACACATGGGATCTTAGTTCCCAGACCAGGAATAGAACTTAAGCCCCCTGCACTAGAAGCCCAGAATTTTAACCACTGGATCTCCAAGGAAGTCCCTACCTTTTCTTTTCTTTCTCTTCATTTTTATTAAACAGAAGTTCATTTAAAAATTTTTATTTATTTACTATTTTATTTTTGGCATCACTGGGTATTCATTGCTGCACTTGGGCTTTCTCTAGTTGCAGCAAGCAGGGGCTGCTCTTTGTTGCAGTGCACAGATTTCACATTTTAGGGCTTCTCTTGTTGTTGCAGAGCGCAGGCTCTAGGCACACAGGCTTCAGTAGTTGTGGCTCATGGCCTTATTTGCTCGTCAGCAGGTGGGATTTCCCTGGACCAGCGATCAAACCTGTGTCCCCTGCACTGGCAGGTGGATTCTTAATCACTGGACCACAAAAGGAAGTCCCCTACCTTTTCTTTATTGAAGTATAATTGATGTACAAATTATGTAAGTTCCAGGTATACAATATAGCGACAAACAATTTTAAAAGTTATACTCCATTTATAGTTATTTTAAAATATTGGCTATATTCTCTGTATTGTAAAATACATCCTTGTAGTTTATTTTATACAGGACTGTTTGTACCAACCACTCCTCATTCCCCATACCGTCCCTCTCCCTTCCCTCACCCAACTATTAACTATTAGTTTGTTCTCTATAACTCTTTTTTTTTTTTTTTACTAATTCCACTACTTTGAAATATTTTATAGTTTCCATGTATGTGATATCAGACAGTATTTATCTTTTTTCACTCTGCACAGTACCTTCTAATTCTATCCATGTTGTTGTAAATGGCAAAATTTCATCCCTTTTTCTGGCTGAGTAGTGTTCCATTGTATATGTGTTTGTACGTGTGTGTGTGTATGTGTATACATCTTTATCCATTCATCTGCTGATGGACATTTAGGTTGCTTCCATATCTTGATAACTGTGAATAATGTTGCTATAAATATAGGAATGTATGTATCTTTTCAAATTTGTATTTGTGTGTGTGTTTTAAGACATATACCCGGGAGTGGAATTGCTGGTTCATATGGTAGTTCTATTTTTAGTTTTTTGTAAATCTTCCATAGTGTTTTCCACAGAGACTGCACCAATTTACATTCCCAACAACAGAGCACAAGGATTCCCTTTTCTCCATATCCTTACCAACATTTTTTATTTGTGTTTTTTGATGATAGCCATTCTGAAAAGTGTGAGGTGATATTATATTGTGGTTCTGATTTGCATTTCACGAGCAGTCAAGAGTCTTCTCCGTACCACAATTTGAAAGTATTAGTTCTTCGGCACTCAGCCTTCTTTATGGTCCATCTCTCATATCTGTACATGACTATGGAAAAGCCATTACTTTGACTATATGGTCCTTTGTTGGCAAAATGATGTTTCTGCTTTTCAATATGGTATCTAGATTTCTTAAAGTTTTCCTACATTTCTCAAAGTTTGCTGTGAAGGAACAACTATATTTTAATTTCATGGCTGCAGTGGCTTTGGAGCCCCCCAAAATAAAATCTGGCACTGTTTCCATTTTTTCCCCTTCAATTTGCCATGAAGTGATGGGACTGGAAGCCAAGATCTTAGTTTTTTGAATGCTGAGTTTTAAGCCAGCTTTCCTCTTTCACTGCTTCCTCTTTCACCCTCATCAAGAAGCTCTTTAGTTCCTCTTCATTTTCTGCCAGTAGAATGGTATCATCTGCATATCTGAGGTGCCTGATATTGCTCCTGGCAATCTTGATTCCAGCTTGTGCTTCATCCAGGCTTGACCTTCATCCAGCTTGGCATTTTACATAATGTACCCTGCATATAAGTTAAATAAGTAGAGTGACAATATACAACTCTGTCCTACTCCTTTCCCAATGTGGAACCAGTCAATTGTTCCGTGAAGTGTTCTAACTATTACTCCTTTGACTCACATACAGGTTTCTCAGAAGACAGGTACGGTGGTCTAGTATTCCCATCTCTTTAAGAATTTCCTGGTTTGTTGTGAAATACACAGTCAAAGGCTTTCGTGTAGTCAATAAAGTGGAAGCAGATGTTTTCCTGGAACCCCCTTGCTTTCTCCATGATGCAGCGAATGTTGGTCATTTAATCTCTGGTTCCTCTGCCTCTTCAAAACCCAGCTTGTATATCTGGAAGTTCTCAGTTCATGTACTGCTGAAGCCTAGCTTGAAGGATTTTGAGCATAACCTTGCTAGCATGTGAAATGAGTGCAACTACAGGGTAGTTTGAACATTCTTAGTATTGCCCTTCTTTGGGATTGGAATGAAAATTGACTTTTTCCAGTCCCATGGCCACTGCTGAAATTTCCAGATTTGCTGACTTAAAAGTACTAGACAGACTTTTGTCAACAAAGTAAAGTCTCAGCTTTTTAATATGCTGTCTAGGTTTGTCATAGCTTTTCTTCCAAGGAGCAAGTATTTTTTAATTTCATGACTGCAGTCACCATCTGAGGCGATTCTGGAGCCAAAAAAAAAGTCTGTCATTACTTCCATTGTTTCCTTATCTATTTGCCATGAAGTGATGGGACCAGATGCCATAATCTTAGTTTTTTGAATCTTGAGTTTTAAGCCAATTTTTTCACTCTCCTCTTTCACCTTTATCAAGAGATTCTTTAGTTCCTCTTCTCTTTCTGCCATAAGAGGGGTGTCATCTGCATATCTGAGGTTATTGATATTTCTTCAGGCAATCTTGATTCCAGCTTGTGCTTCATCCAGCCTGGCATTTCGCATGATGTACTATGTATGTAAGTTAAATAAGCAGGGTGACAATATATAACACTGACATACTCCTTTCCCAGTTTGGAACAAGTCCATTGTACCACGTCTGTTCTAACTGTTGCTTCTTGATCTGCATATCGATTTCTCAGGAGGCAGGTAAGGTGGTCTGATAGTCCCATCTCTTTTAAGAATTTTCCAGTTTGTGGTGATCCACTCAGTCAAAGGCTTTAGCATAGTCAATAAAGCAGAAATAGATGTTTTTCTGAAGTTCTCTTGCTTTTTCTATGATCCAGTGGATGCTGGCAATTTGATCTCTGGTTCCTCTACCTTTTTGAAATCCAGGTTAAACATCTGGAAGTTCTTGGTCCACATACTGTTAAAGCCTGGCTTGGAGAATTTTGAGCATTAATTTACTAACATGTGACATGAGTTCAATATTTCAACTGTTTGAACATTCTTCAGCATTGTACTTCTTTGGGACTGGAATGAAAACTGGCCTTTTCTAGTCCTGTGGTCACTGTTAAGTTTTCCATATTTGCTGGCATATTGAGTGCAGCACTTTCACAGCATCATATTTTATGATTTGAAATAGCTCAACTGGAATTCCATCACCTCCACTAGCTTTGTTAGTAGTGATACTTCCTCAGGCTTCCTTGGCTTTGAATTCCAGGATGTCTGGCTCTAAATGAGTGATCACACCATCGTGGTTATCTGAGTCATTAAGACCTTTTCGGTATAGTTCTTGTGTGTATTCTACTCGTTTCTTAATATCTTCCACTTCTGTTAGGTCCATACAGTTTCTGTCCCTCATTGAGCCCATCTTTCCATGAAATGCTCCCTTGGTATCTCTAATTTTCTTGATGAGATCTTTAGTCTTTCCCATTCTATTGTTTTCCTCTATTTCTTTGCACTGATCACTAGGAAGGCTTTCTTATCTCTCATTGCTATTCTTGGAAACACTGTATTCAGAAGGGTATATCTTTCCTTTTTGCCTTTGCCTTTAGCCTCTCTTCTTTTCTTGTCTATTTGTAAGGCCTCAGACAGCCATTTTGCCTCTTTCCATTTTTTTTTTTTCTTGGGAATGGTCTTGGTCACCGTATCTGGTAAAATGTCATGAACCTCCATCCAATAGTTCTTCAGGCACTCTGTCTATCAGGTCTAAACCCTCGAATGTGTTTGTCGCTTCCACTGTATAATCATAAGGGATGTGATTTAGGTGAAACCTGAATGGCCTAGAGGTTTTCCCTATTTTCTTGAATTTAAGTCTGAATTTTTCATTAAGCAGTTCATGATCTGAGCCAGTGTCAACTCCTGGTCTTTTTTTTTTTTTTTTTGCTGCTTGTATAGAGTTTCACCATCTTCAACTGCAAAGAGTATAATCAATCCATGAGCACCCATATTTGATATTCTTAGGGGAGCACCTAAGGGGCAGGATTTCACTAATCTTTGACAGTGATGCTTGTATCTTTGGTACTCACGACACCTAGCAAAGGCCTATCATGCTTCAGGCATACAATAAATATTAATGGCACCCCATTCCAGTACTCTTGCCTGGAAAATCCCATGGGCAGAGGAGCCTGGTAGGTTGCAGTCCATGAGGTCACTAAGAGTCAGACATGACTCAGCAATTTCATTTTCACTTTTCAGTTTCATGCACTGGAGAAGAAAATGGCAACCCACTCCAGTGTTCTTGCCTGGAGAATCCCAGGGACGGGGGAGCCTCATGGGCTGCCATCTATGGGATCACACAGAGTCGAACACGACTGAAGCAACTTAGCAGCACTAGCAGCAGCAAGCAAACTATATGAGCTACCACACACCAAAGGTCAGGAGGGCGGCTGAGAGGAGCTACCACACGCCTGAGGTCAGGGAAGGCAGCAGAGAGGAGCAACTCCACATCCAAGCAGCAGAGGCTGTGTGGGCACAGAAGGGTTGAGAGGAGCTACTCCATGTTCAAGGTAAGGAGGGGTGGCCATGAGGAGATACCCCTCATCCAAGGTAAGGAGCAGCGGCTGCACTTTGCTGGAGCAGCCGTGAAGAGATAGCCCACATACAAGGTAAGAGAATCCAAGGAAGATGATAGGTGTTGTGAGAGGGCATCAGAGGGCAGACACACTGAAACCATACTCATAGAAAACTAGTCAATCTGATTACCACAGCCTAGTCTAACTCAATAAAACTAAGCCATCCTGTGTGGGGTCACCCAAGGCAGGAGAGTCATGGTGGAGAGGTCTAACAGAATGTGGTCCACTGGAGAAGGCAATGGTAAACCACTTCAGTATTCTTGCCTTGAGAATACCATGAACAGTATGAAAAGGCAAAACGTAGAACACTGAAAGAGGAACTGCGCAGGTCGGTAAGTGCCCAATATGCTACTGGAGAACAGTGGAGAAATAACACCATTACCACAGCCTAGTCTAACTCAATAAAACTAAGCCATCCTGTGTGGGGTCACCCAAGGCAGGAGAGTCATGGTGGAGAGGTCTGACAGAATGTGGTCCACTGGAGAAGGCAATGGTAAACCACTTCAGTATTCTTGCCTTGAGAATACCATGAACAGTATGAAAAGGCAAAACGTAGAACACTGAAAGAGGAACTGCGCAGGTCGGTAAGTGCCCAATATGCTACTGGAGAACAGTGGAGAAATAACACCAGAAAAAGTGAAAGGATGGAACCAAAGCAAAAACAACACCCAGTAGTGGATGGGACAGGTGATAGAAGCAAGATTCAATGCTGTAAAGAGCAATATTGCATAGAAACCTGGAATATCAGGTCCATGAAACAAGGCAAATGGAAGTGTTCAAACAAGAGATGTCAAGAGTGAATGTTGACATTCTAGGAATCAGTTTAGTTCAGTTCAGTCGCTGAGTCATGTCCAACTCTTTC
>SJYC01112364.1:0-15640 GCA_006408675.1 Madoqua kirkii | reverse complement strand
GATTTAAAAAGCAAAGGTGTCGGCAACGTTTCTACCGATGCGGGCGGACTGCTTGAAGAATTGATTTTTAAAATAATGCATTAAATTTTTTCAAAAAAATTTGGTTTTGGCGTATTTGTTGTTTAATTTTAAGCGGAATTTGTTTCGGACGAATTTCGTTAAGTAACTGATAATTAAAATTTTAACAAAATATACAGATGAAATCGCGTTTTAATTTTACGGTAAAACTAAAACTCATCATAGGATTTTCGCTTTTGGGCGTATTGCTTTTGGTTATGTACAAAACATTGAGCGACAACCAAAAAGAAAACAAACACAATGCGGAAGTTAATATCGATTTAAACTATCCGTCAATGCGTTATGCGGAAGAATTGAAAGATTTAATCGTCAATTCCCAATTTTTGGTACCAAATGGACACTCAAAGGGGATAAAGATACAAAAATTTCAACCGAGTTGGAATCTTGCCACGGAGAAAGATACGATTCGTTGAAATCGAGAATCGTCCGTTTCGTAGACAATGATTTATGGAGCGACAAAAATAAAAGTATGTATTTCAAACTTACTTCTACCATTGACACACTTTTTGATTTACAAGCCGAATTAATTGACAATCTTAATTCACAGGAAAAATTCAACGATGCAACTAATTATTCGTTCAGGAAATACAGCGTTTTGGACGGAGAAATAGCCAATTGTTACAAAAGAGCATTTCAGACGGCATCGAGACTTTCCTCGTCTTTTTACAAAATTTCAAGAGAAAATCTCGAAGAAACCTCCGATAGTTTTATCAAATCGGAAGATACATTAAAATTTTCGGTTTTGATATTTTTGGCTCTAATGATTGCCATCGCTGTTATAATGGGTTATTCGCTTGTCGGACCGATAAATTACGTTAAAGACAAACTTATAGAAATGGCAAAAGGTATTCTGCCCGATGTTGCCGTTTTGAAAAACAATGACGAAACAGGACAAATTTCCAAGGCTCTTAACACTTTGGTTTCCAACTTAAAAGAAACTTCTCAATTCGCAATCAAAATCGGTGAAGGCGACTTTTCAACAGAATTTAAACCGCAAAGTAAACACGACGTTTTGGCAAATTCGCTTTTGGTTATGCGCGACAACCTTATCAAAGCCGACAAAGATGCCGAACAACGTAAAATCGAAAACTCTCAACGCAACTGGGCTTCGCAAGGTTTGGCAGAGTTCAACGAAGTGTTAAGAAACGCCGGCGATGATATGCAAGTGCTTTCAAACAGAGTTATCGAAAGACTTGTAAGATATTTGGATGCAAATATGGGCGGAATTTATATCGTAGACGATTCCAACCCCGAGGATTTACATTTGGAATTAACGGCCTTTTACGCATACGACCGTCTCAAATACGTTAAACAAAGAATAGAAATCGGCGAAAATCTTGTAGGACAATGTTCAGAGAAAACGAAACGGTTTATCTTACCGATTTGCCTAAAGGATACGTTCATATCAGCAGCGGTTTAGGCGAGGCAGACCCGACGTGTTTAGTTATTGTTCCGTTGAAAGTTAATGCCGAAACCTTCGGTATAGTAGAATTGGCATCGTTCCAAGTAATAGAAAAATATCAAGTGGAATTTATCGAAAAAATCGGCGAAACCATTGCGGCAACAATTTCTAACGTTAAAATAAATATGAACACTCAAAAACTTCTTGAAGAGTCTCACCAAAAATCCGAAAGACTTACTCAACAAGAAGCCGAAGTTCATAAAAATATCGAAAACCTTAAAGCCCAAATCGAAAACTTACAAGAAATCAACAAAAGAGAAAACATTAAATATCAAAAACTTCACGACGATTTTGAAAATCAGGCAGAAACCAATTCGTCAGTTATTCAAAAACTCAACGAAAAAAACGAAGAACTCAAAGCCGATTATATGAAACATCAGTTCATTTTGAACAATTCGGCAGGCTACTACGAACTCGACCCGCAAGGATTTTTCCTTATGATGAACAACCGTTTGTTAAATTCGATAGATATGCCTTTGAACGAAATCGAAAATCACGATATCCGTTCCTTTATGGCTAACAGTCAAGACGTTGAAAACTTCAACAACGCTATGAACAAACTTTCCGAAGGCTTGATTCATACAAGTATGATAAAATACGTTTTTAACGGCAGAACCGTTTATTTGAACGAAACTTTCACTCCGTTTAGAGACGAATACAACGTCTTAACCAAAATCTGCGTTATCTCCAAAAACATAACGCAATCCATCAACAAGATAATGGATTTGGAACGTCAGGTAAACGACTTAAAAGCCGACAACGAAGTTCTCAACGCAAAACTTCTCGGTTTGCAATAACAAATATTTTTTACGAAAAAATGCCGGTAAAAAAAATATGTTTTTACCGGCATTTTTTTTTTAATTAACAAAAATTTTTAATAACTTTGCACCGCTAAAAATGTAACTTTTGTTTAAGTAAACAATAAAAATTTAAATATAAATTTTCAACAAATGTCAAATAAAGGATTAATCAGGGTTTTGGCCGTGTTGTTGATTCTTGCATGCCTGTTCCACCTGTCCTTTTCGGTGGTAACATCAAACATAAAGTCTAAGGCGGCAAAAATCGCGGCGGGCGACCCCGAAAAAGAGGCTAAATATTTAGACTCAATCGGTTCTCAAAAAGTGTATTTCGGATACACATACAAAGAATGTTTAGAAAACGAACTGAATTTCGGTCTTGACCTCAAAGGCGGTATGAACGTTATCTTAGAGGTTTCCGTATCCGAGGTTGTAGACGCTTTGGCAATGCACAATCAAGATTCTACTTTCCGCAAAGCAATGAAACTTGCCTCAGACAGACAAAAAAACAGTCAAGACGATTTCATAACGCTTTTCGGCAAAGCATACGAAGAAATTGATCCTCACGGCAGACTTTCGTCAGTATTTTCGGTAAATCCGGCTTTGAGAGGAAGGGTAACTTACAACTCCACAAATCCCGAAATCCTTAAAGTATTAAACGAAGAGGCTGAGGCTGCAATATCAAATTCTTTCAACGTTTTGCGTACCCGTATCGACCGTTTCGGTGTAACTCAGCCCAACATTCAACCTCTTACCGGTCAAACGGGAAGAATTTTAGTGGAACTTCCGGGCGTAAAAGACCCCGAAAGGGTTAAAAACCTTTTAAAAGGTACGGCAAATCTTGAATTTTGGGAAACTTACAACGTTACCGAAATTTGGCAAAATATGCTTGCCGCCGACCAAAGAGTAAAACAATTAATAGATTCAAAATACGATTTTGAAACAGGGGAAGAAATCAAAACAACTGAAACAGACAGCATTTCTTCGCTTCTTAACATAGATTCTTCGTCAGTAAGCCTTATTGACACAACCTCAGGCGCACAGGCTCAAACAATGGAACAATTAGCAAAAACTAATCCTTTGTTTGCGGTTTTGCACCCTCTGACCGACCAAAACGGTAATCTTTTCGGCGGAGCAGCAGTAGGTTATGCAAACTACAAAGACACTGCAACGGTAAACAAATATTTAGCAGCAGAAAAAGTTAAAGCGGTTTTTCCGTCAGATTTGAAATTTTATTGGTGCGTAAAACCGATGGAGACGGACCAAACGAAATCGTTTTACGAACTTGTTGCAATAAAATCTACCAACAGAGACGGTACTGCCCCCTTAACCGGCGATGCAGTTACCAATGCCCGCGAAGAATTTGACGAAAGAAAAGGCGGCTCGGCAATGGTTTCTATGACAATGAACGGCGAAGGCGCAAGAACTTGGGCAAGAATCACCAAAACTAACATCGGCCGTCAAGTTGCAATCGTACTTGACAATTACGTTTATTCTTTCCCGACTGTTCAATCGGAAATTCAAGGCGGAAATTCACAAATTACCGGAAACTTCACCGTTGCCGAGGCAAAAGACTTAGCAAACATATTAAAATCCGGTAAACTTCCTGCTCCGGCAAAAGTAATCGAAGAAGAAATTGTAGGACCTTCTCTCGGACAAGCAACTATCAACCAAGGACTTTGGTCTTTTGTAGGTGCGTTTTTGATTGTAATAATTTACATGATTGTTTATTACAGAACGGCTGGTATTGCATCGGCTATTGCACTTATTTGCAACGTATTTTTCTTGTTCGGTGTTTTGGCATCGTTAGGTGCGGTTTTAACATTGCCCGGTATTGCCGGTATCGTTCTTACTATGGGTATGGCTGTGGACGCAAATGTTATCATTTACGAAAGAATCCGTGAAGAATTACACAACAACAAAGGTTTAAAACTTGCAATTCAAGACGGTTACAACAATTCTTACTCGGCAATTTTAGACGGTAACTGCACAACGTTATTAACGGGTATAATCCTTTACATTTTCGGACACGGTCCCATTCAAGGTTTTGCAACGACATTGGTTATCGGTATTATAACTACCTTAATAACAGCAATTTTCGTAACTCGATTGTTTTTTGACTATATGCTCAACAAAAACAAAAACATTACGTTTTGGGCTGATTGGAACGAATTTGCACTCAAAAATATTCATTTCAATTTCATTAAAAAGAAAAAAACTTTCTACATTGTATCTGGAATTGCGATTTTAATAAGTCTTGTTTCTATGATAACCAAGGGCTTTGACCAAGGCGTTGATTTTGTGGGCGGCAGAACATACGTTGTTAAATTCGACAATAAAGTTTCAACCGTAGATGTTGCTGACAAATTGGCTGAAAAAATGGGAACAGCACCTCAGGTTAAGACTTTCGGTAGTGATAATCAGGTAAAAATAATTACCAAATACAAAATTGATGACGAAAGCGACGGTGTAGATTCAGAAGTTCAAACAATGCTCTACGACAATTTACTTTCGCTTTATAAAACTCAAAACATAACCCGTGATATGTTTTTACAAGGTTTTATAATAGGTCAGGACGGACAACCGCAACTCAACAACAACAACGAAATTGAAAATTACGGTTTTCAATCCTCGTCAAAAGTCGGACCGACAATCGCTGACGATATTAAACAATCGGCAGTTTGGGCTATTTTGTTCTCACTTATCGTAATGTTCCTTTACATTTTCGTAAGATTCAAGAATTGGCAATACGGTGCCGGTGCAACGGCAGCCTTGATTCACGATACAATAATCGTTTTAGGTATTTTCTCGTTGTTCAGTTCTATAATGCCATTCTCTATGGAAATTGACCAGTCGTTTATTGCTGCGATTTTAACGATTGTGGGTTACTCAATCAACGATACGGTGGTGGTTTTTGACCGTGTAAGAGAATTTTGGGACTTCACCCGAAAAACTCTTTGGAAGACAATATGAACTCGGCTATCAATTCAACTCTCAGCCGTACCGTAAATACTTCATTAACAACGGCTTTCGTATTGTTAGTAATCTTCATTTTCGGCGGAGAAGTAATCAGGGGATTTGTATTTGCACTGCTTTTGGGTATCATAATCGGTACTTATTCGTCAGTATTCATTGCCTCACCGATTACTTACGATTTGCTTAACAAAAAGCAACCAAAAAACAATGATAAAAAATAAAAAAAACGGCTGCCGAAAAATCGGCAGCCGTTTTTTTTAAATTCTTTTAGTTTTTTCTCTCAAATATTCTTTTTCGTCAGCAGAAAGATAAGGACTTAAAACTTCAAAAACTTTTTCGTTATAATCATTAAGAAAATCAATTTGAGGTTTTGTTAAAAGCTCTTTTTTTATCGGACGGGTATCAATATGACAAAGTGTCATAACAGAAAATTCTAAAAAGCCATCTTCTTGACTTTCAACTACTTTCAACATATTTTCGTGGCGTATTCCGTAAAAATTTTCTCTGTAAAAACCGGGTTCGTCGGTTATAACCATTCCTTTTTGCAACGCAACCGAATTGTTGCGGCTTTTGGAACTCGAAAACGATTGAGGCCCTTCATGACAATTTAAACAATATCCCACACCGTGTCCCGTGCCGTGCCCGAAATCCTTTCCAAACTGCCAAAGCATTTGACGGGCTAAAACGTCAAGTTGTGCACCCGTTGTTCCGTAAGGGAATTTTTGCAAAGCAAGATTAATGTTCCCTGCTAAAACCAAAGTATAATCAACGGCAAAATCGTCGGAAAAATATCCGGTCGGTAAAGTTCTCGTTACATCGGTTGTTCCCGTAAAATATTGTCCGCCCGAATCAACAAGATAAACACCGTCTTTTTTTATTTCCGAATTATCTTTTTCAGAAGGCACAAAATGAGGCATAGCAGCATGGGAATTAAACGCCGAAATACATTCAAAACTTTCAAAAAGAAAATCCGGCGATTTTTTTCTTTCCTTCAAAAGCATAGCAGCAGCGGAAAGTTCAGTCATTTTAACACCGCTTTTTAAATTCTTTTCAAAACGGTAGAAAAAACGTTCCAACGCCAAACCGTCGTCAAGCATTGCACGTGAAAAATTTTCAAGTTCGATAGAATTTTTCACCGCTTTTAAAATCTGAACGGGCGAAGGCGAATCTATTTTTTTCAAATCGGCAGAAGAATAAAGTTGGTAATTAACAGTCTTAGAATCAACGAGTAACGTCCCTGAAAGCCGTTTTACAAAATCATAAACTCCGTCATATTCCAAAACGGTTACGCCGCTATTTTTCAAATATTGTTCTATTTTTTCGTTAAGACATTTTTTATGAACAAACAAAAAACAATCCGAAACGGAAATTATCAAAAACGAAAAGAAAACCGGACAAAAATCAATGTCAGAAGCCCTCAAATTAAGTGTCCAAGCCGTATCGTCAAGCGAAGAAGTAAGAAAATAATCTGCATTTTTTTTCTTCATTTCTAACCGAATTTCAGAAATTTTCTCTCCCGCATTTTTGCCCGAAAATTTGTTCTCCAACAAAAAAATTTCGGAAAATTTCTGCGACGGTCTGTCCGTCCAAACTCTGTCAATAAGGCTCAAAGGTGTTAAAATTTTATCAGGACACAATTTCGATTCTAAAAGCGAAAACTTGTAATAGGTTGTAAATTGCGGGTCGAAACCAATTTTTGCTCCGTCTTTTAAATTAGTTTTCAAGTAGTTAAGATAAGCGGAATCTTTTTTTAACTCAAATTCCGAGTTTTTTAGTTCCGCCTCTCCCGATAAGAAAAAACGCGAATCCGTCCAAAGTCCCGCAAAATTCTCCGTTACAACTGCAACGGCATTGTCGCCCGAAAAACCGGTCAAAGCCTTAACAAACATAAAATTTTTCGGAATATATTCGTTGTTGTGGACATCCGTATTGAAAATCAAATAAGCATCCACGCCGTTGAATTTCATTTCACGGCGTAAAATTTCAAGCATTTTATTCATATTTATAACAATTTTTTGTGATAAGTTTTGTCGGCTTTAAGAAAAGTATCCTTTACTTTTTCTCTGAAATATTTGTTAAGACGAAGATTTGAAACCAAGAAATTTATAAAATAAACCGTCCAAATAACCGCCCATAAAACAATTCTCCAAGCCTGTTCGCCGGTATAGCCGACAAGAGGTATTATACTGAAAATAAAGCACAAAAGAAAAATCTCGGTAAAATCATATTTCCCTTTTACAATAATTTGCCCCAACTTTTTATCAACACTCAAACTGCATTTGCGAATTCCGTTAAAGCGGTTAAAACCGTTCCTGTTCGCCGCTATAGCCGACAAGAGGTATTATACTGAAAATAAAGCACAAAAGAAAAATCTCGGTAAAATCATATTTCCCTTTTACAATAATTTGCCCCAACTTTTTATCAACACTCAAACTGCATTTGCGAATTCCGTTAAAGCGGTTAAAACCGTTCCAAATAAAACGGTAAAAAGTCCCCGAAAATTCGTATTGCATTTTTGCCGCCAACGTTTTTTCATATACGCCGTCTCCAAATCGGGTTTAATGCTGTCGAACAAATGCCGCGAAAAGTCCTCAGGCGAAAGCCGCGAATAAATTTCAAATTCGGTTCTGTATTGCAAAATCGGGACAAACATTTCTAAAAAAGTTTATTTTGCAAAACTAAGAAAAAAACTCAAATAAAACTAATTTTCTTTGTAACTTTTTCCGAAACTGCCGCTAACTTTCTGTTTTTCAGCAATTAACTTGCGTCTAAATTCATGCTCGGTATGATAATAAAGCATAATTTTTTTTTGAGGAAAAATTTTTGACAATTCTTCGTAAAAAGATTTTTTTGCAGAAAGTTCTTGTGCATCAAGAGAAAAATTTTTTCCCAAAATATTTTTCGATTCTTCTTCGCTAAGTGTCTTAACGTCAGTGCATTTAGGGTCAAAATTTTTACGCCTCCGCTCTCCTATTGAATCTAAAATTTCGTCATATTTATTGTAAACGGGCCAAAACTTTTGCGCTTCCTCCACCGTAAAATTCATTTCGGTAGAAATAAACGCAATTTTTTCCGCCTTAAATTGTTGTTTTTTTTGCTGCCAAGAAGTTTTTTGAGAATCCTGCGAAAAGCAAACAAAAGTTAAATTCAAAAAAATAAACAAAAAAATTATTCTCTTAATAATCATAATCAACAAAAGTTATAGGTGAAGGATAATTATCCATTACTTCAATTAAATCCTCAGTGCCGGAATTTTCCGTCTCGGAAGAAGTATAATACAAACATTTTTCATCGGAAGATTTTGAAATTAAATCCAAAGCATATTGCAACTCATAATCAACCGCACCGTTTTCAATAGAATTGTTTTGCGGAATAAATCTCAAAGAAAACACCCCGACTACTAAAACGGCAGCCGCAGAAAAAACAATTTTCCTAACAACGGAAATGCGTTTTTTCTTACGATTATTTTCCTCAAAATCAATACGTTGCATTATTTTGTCGGGCAATTCAACAAAATAATTTTCAGGACAATCAAATTTCAAATTCATTTCAGTATCAATTTTTTTCTTAAATTTAGACAACAAAAAAACAAAAAAGTTTAACTGAAAAGTTCTAAAAATTTTTCAATTTTTTTTACAGCCAAATGATAAGAGGCCTTCAAAGCACCGACAGAAGTTTTGAGTTCGTCAGACATTTCTTCATATTTCATTTCCTTAAAATACTTTAACTCAAAAACTTTGCGTTGTTTTTCCGGCAACGATTCAACAGCCTGAGAAAGTTTTTCTCTGATTTCGTCGCCGCTTTCACAAGAAATATCTTCGTAGGAAGAAACTTTTTCATAAAGCGTTTCAAATTGCAAATTATCGTTATCAAGAGAAACGGAAAAATTTTTGCGATTGTTGCGTAAAAAATTTAATGCCTCATTTGTTGCAATTTTGTAAAGCCAAGTATACAAATTAGATTCCGACTTAAAACCGTCCAACGCCCTCCAAGCCTTAACAAAAGTATTTTGCAAAATATCGTCAGCCTCATCATGGGAATTGACAACAGCCCTTATTCTCGCATACAACGGACGAGAAAATTGCGTTACAATAATCCTGAAAGCCTTTTCCCGCGTTTTTTCTGAACGGAAAAGATTAAGAATTTCTTTATCGGAAAAAATTTCGGAAGTCATAATAAAAAAGTAAGAGACTTAAAAAAAGTCTCTTACAAAAAATAAAAATTAGTGTTCCAATTTAATGGTTTCGGTTGTAATGTCGGCAACCTCAGAGGGTCCGAAATACTGAATCGGACCCGGATAAACGTATGCCGTCTCGATTGCCCATTCGTCGCGTTTGGAAGCGAAAAATTTGAAAGGTCCGCCGTCAAGTTTTACGAGGGCTTTTTGAATAACGGGTTTCATTTTGCCGTTACGTTTTTCCATATTCATCATTGCCGTGATAGGAATACCGCCTGCAAGCCATTCGGTTGCGGGTTTGGTGGTGTTTCTTACCGACGACATATAACCCGTTTTGCCCGAGTTGATAAGCAACGCAGCAACACGTCCCAACGAATAACAATAGTCAGCATCGAAGTTTGACGGAGCAGCGCAACGTCCTTCGTAACCGAAGAAATGGTGTTGTGTAGAGAATTTTCCGTTGAATTTGCCTTCTTTTTTCCATTCAGCGAGTTTTTTAGCAACCATTTCTGCCAAAAGTTGTTCAGTTTCGATTAACGATACCTGAACGTTGCCGTGCGGGTCGCGTTCCAAAGCCAACTGTTTTGAAACCGAAGAAGGTAACGATTTGAAAATCGCAGCGTTATCTTTGCTGAGATTTTCTTCGATAAATTTGATTTTATCATCAACAGTCTTTTTGTCAAATTCGGCTTGATTGGCAGCCAACATATCGTTGAGTTCCGAAATAAGTTTTTTGATTGCGGGGATAAATTCGATTAATCCTTCGGGAACCAAAACCGTTCCGAAATTCAAACCTTTGTCAGCACGCGCTTTAACAGCATTGGCAATGTAAGTTACAACATCGTCCAAAGTCTGGTTTTTAGCCTCAACTTCTTCACCGATAAGGGTGATGTTAGGCTGAGTTTTCAAAGCACATTCCAAGGTAACATGACTTGCCGAACGACCCATTAATTTAATAAAATGCCAATATTTTTTAGCCGAATTAGCGTCCCTTTCGATGTTGCCGATAACCTCAGAATAAACTTTGGTTGCAGTGTCAAAACCGAAAGAAGTTTCAATCATTTCGTTTTTAAGGTCGCCGTCAATGGTTTTAGGACAGCCGATAACCTGAATGCCTGTGTTTTTAGCCAAGTAATATTCTGCCAAAACACATGCGTTGGTGTTGGAATCATCGCCGCCGATAATTACTATTGCGTTGATATTCAGTTTTTTACAGATTTCAAGACCTTTGTCGAATTGAGAAGTTTCTTCGAGTTTGGTTCTGCCCGAACCGATAATGTCAAAACCGCCCGTGTTACGATATTCGTCAATAATGTCGGCAGTGAGTTCGATGTATTTGTGGTCAACAAGTCCCGAAGGCCCGCCTAAAAAGCCGTAAAGTTTTGAATCTTTGTTAATTCCTTAATTCCGTCGAAAATTCCCGAAATTACATTGTGTCCGCCCGGAGCCTGTCCGCCGGAAAGTATAACGCCTACGTTAAGAGCCTTTGAAGCAATGGAAACGTCTGATTTTTCAAACGTTACGATAGGCAAACCGTAAGTATTCGGGAAAAGATTTTTGATGTCTGCTTGGTCGGCAACCGATTCGGTATTCTTTCCTTCAACCAATTTTGCCGCACCGCAAATTGATGCCGGCATTTTGGGCTGGTATTGAGCCCTTGCAATTTGTAATGGACTTTTTATCATATCAATATTAATTATAAATTACTGATTTTCATCATCTTCCTCGTCTTTAAAAAACGAACAACTCCCGTCGGCAAAAACCGTTCCGTGTCCACGAGCAGGAATATCGCAGGAATAAGCGGTTTCACTTTTGTTGAGGTCTCTGTCGTAAACAAAAATCTCGTAACGGATTGTGTCATAGTCGAAATAACCGAGCGGAATTTCCATTTTAACTTTAACCTCCGCTTTTAAATATTTATTCTGACCGATTGGGGCTTTGTATGGTATTCTGTACTTTAAGTTATCCGACAACGTTTTCAAAACAATGTAATCACCGTTTTGTTTAACGGAAATTTCAATGAAAAGGTTGTTGTAATATTGAGAATCAGGAGTGAAATTTCCGGTAGTATCTTCGTCGTTAAGACCGAGATTTCCATCGCCGTCAATGATTTCGAGAGTTATGTTTTGAAGTTTAACATCGTTAAGAAGTTGGTCAACGGTGTCTGCCAAATAAACCTGCTTAAACTCAACGGAGGGCAACTCCGAATAAGTTTCCAATTTAGAGCAGGCGTAAAACGTTGTTAATAAAGCGATTAAAAAAAATATTTTTCTCATTACCGATATTTTTACACCGCAAAGATAATAAAAACACAGCGAAAAACAAGAAATTTTATAACAAAAAAAGAGACGTTGTATTTTTTTAACAACGTCTCTTTTTTATTATTCAGTTTTAGAAAAATTCTAATACATTCCGCCCATTCGGGGTTAGGCATTGCGGGAGCGGCAGGTTTTTCTTCTTTCTTTTCAGCGATAACACATTCGGTGGTAAGAAGTGTTCCGGCTACCGAAGCGGCGTTTTCGATTGCAACCCTTGCTACTTTGGTCGGGTCGATAACACCAGCAGCTTTCAAGTCTTCGTACTTGCCTAAGAAAGCGTTGTAACCGTAAGAACCTTTGCCATCTTTTACGTTCTGAACTACAACAGAACCTTCTTCACCCGCATTTTCAACAATCTGACGCAACGGTTCTTCCAATGCGCGTTTAATGATTGCAATACCGGTGTTTTGGTCTTCGTTGTCGCCTTTGAGGTCTTTGAGAGCCTCTATTGCGCGGATATAACTTACTCCGCCGCCCGGAACGATACCTTCTTCAACGGCAGCACGGGTTGCGCTCAAAGCATCTTCTACACGGTCTTTTTTCTCTTTCATTTCAACTTCCGAGGCTGCACCGACATGAATAACCGCTACGCCGCCCGCCAATTTTGCGAGCCTTTCGTGAAGTTTTTCTTTATCGTAATCGGAAGTAGATTTTTCGATTTGAGCCTTAATTTGTGCAACACGGTCTTTGATTGCCTCTTTGTCGCCCGAACCGTTAACAACGGTGGTATTTTCTTTGTTAATAACAACTTTGTCGCAAGAACCGAGCATATCAATGGTTGCATTTTCGAGTTTAAGACCTGTTTCTTTCGTTATAACGGTGCCGCCCGTCAAAACGGCAATATCCTGCAACATTTCTTTTCTTCTGTCGCCGAAACCCGGTGCTTTAACGGCTGCAACTTTAAACGAGGGATTTCTAAGCCTATTGACAACCAAGGTTGCAAGAGCCTCGTCAGTTACGTCTTCGGCAATGATAACGAGTGCATGTCCCTGAGTTACAACGGGTTCAAGAATAGGCATAAGGTCTTTCATCATCGAAATTTTCTCATCGTGGATAAGGATGTACGGTTTTTCGTAAACACCTTCCATTTTTTCGGAATCGGTGATGAAATACGGTGAAATATAGCCTCTGTCAAACTGCATACCTTCAACAACATCAACGCTTGTTTCGGCAACTTTTGCCTCTTCAATCGTTATAACGCCCTCTTTTTTAACTTTTGCCATTGCCTCGGCAATAAGTTTTCCGATTTCGGGGTCGTTGTTAGCAGAAATTCTTGCAACGGCTTCGATTTTAGAATTATCGTCGCCGACTTCCTCAGAATTTGCTTTGAGGTTTTCTACAACTTTTGCAACGGCTTTGTCAATACCGCGTTTGAGGTCGGTGGGATTTGCGCCGGCGGTAACGTTTTTAAGTCCTACGCCTACGATTGCCTGAGCGAGAACGGTTGCGGTAGTTGTTCCGTCGCCTGCGAGGTCGTTGGTTTTAGAGGCAACCTCTTTAACGAGTTGAGCACCCATATTCATAAATGGGTCGTCAAGTTCAATTTCTTTTGCAACGGTAACACCGTCTTTTGTGATTTGGGGCGCACCGAATTTCTTTTCGATAACCACGTTACGACCTTTGGGTCCGAGAGTGGTTTTAACTGCGTTGGCAAGTTCGTCAACGCCTTTTTTCAAAAGGTCTCTTGCTTCAATATTGTATTTTATTTCTTTTGCCATGATTTTTTAATTTTTTTGAAAGTTAAACAATAGCCAAAACATCGGATTGGTTCATAATGAGGTACTCCTGGAGTCAAATTCGATGGTTGTGCCGGCATATTTTCCGTAGAGAACAATGTCTCCGGCTTTGAGTTCCATAGCCTCGTCTTTTGTACCGTTACCGACTGCAACGATTTCGCCGCGCTGCGGTTTTTCTTTTGCCGAATCGGGAATGTAAATTCCTGATTTTGTTTTGTTTTCGGCTTCTTGCACTTTCACTACTACTCTCGTGCCGAGAGGTTTAATGTTTAATGCCATTTTTGTTAAAATATTTTTTTTAAAGTTATACTTAATTTATTTTTCAAATTCATTTACCCAATATTCATATTTTGTGCCAAAGCCTAAAACAAGACATTTTGTCAGATTTTTATCTGACAAAAAGGCAGTTTTGACGTTTTGTCAGGCAATATGACAATTTGACACGCTAAAAATCAAACATTTCTTCCGAAATATTAGTGTTAATTCTGTAAGAAGCGATTGCGATTGCAAGAGACTGCGACAAACGTTCAATAAAATCAATTTGGTATTCCTCAAAAATCTGCATTGAGGCAAGTTCCAAAACGCCTAAAACGTTATTGTCCATTATTAAAGGTATTAAAAGAAGATTTTTCGGGTTGGTTTCGCCTAAGCCGGTACGAACTTCGATGTATTTGTCAGGAAGTTTTGTCATAAAAATCTTTTCCTGTTCCAAATAACAAGTGCCGACAAGACCGTCGCCGGGGTAAATTTTATTTTTAAGATATTTATTTTTTTGATATGCCACAGTTGCCATCTGTTCGAGGTAAACGTTGTCTTTGTCAATGTCGTTTAAAACGTAAATTCCGCCCATTACGGCATCGACATATTCCGTAAGTTTTTTGAGAACTTCCGACATCATTTCTTCCGTTCTGCCGGACCCCATACGGATAATGTCGCCCAAAACCGCCAAACCTTCCGCAGCCCACTGACGACGTTTGTTTTCCAACTGACGTTTTGCCTCTTCTTCACGGGCATGGCGCAGAGAATTACGCATTTCTATCAAAGAGTTACCAAGGTTGTCTTGTTCGGAAAGCATTTAAAATCAGAATCAAGATTTCCTTTTCCGATTTGACGGGCAAAACCCGCATATGCAGCAAAACCGTCAATCAAAGCATCCAACGATTTTTTCATCTGACCTATTTCATCATCTCTTTCGATAGAAAGTTTGTTAACAACAAGTCCTTTTGCCATTTGGTCAAGTTGCAACTCAATCATACGGATAGGTGTACTGACAGAATTTCCGAAATAATAAAGTACCAAAGTTGCAATCAAGACAAGCACAATACCGATTATGACGGTAAGACGGATAAGTCCGTTGATACGTTTGTTAAGGTCTTCACGCTTTGCTTTTACGGCTTTATCGATGTAATCCTCGTAAACACCCGTTCCGATAACCCAACCCAAAGGTTCGTAAAGTTTCACGAAAGAAATTTTAGGCAGCCATTCCTTAGCATCAGGTTTATAGAACGAATATTTCAGGATTCCTTCGCCGTTGTTAGCCTTAATAACCTCAGAATAAGCATCATACATATTTACGTCCGTTTCACCGATATAAAAGACGTGAGGAGCGTTTTCGAGGTGAGGCATAGTAGCGTGCATAACAACTTCGTGAGGAGGGTCGTAACGGTTTATCCACAAATAACCGTCAGTTCCGAAACGCAAAACCCGAAGATTGTCTAAGGTAACGTTCATAGTGTTCATAATCATCATTTTAACGGCATGGTCTTCCTCACTGAGTTCTTGGTCGGAATCAAAACCGTAACGCTCACGGACACTTGTTTCGTTTGTTACGTGATAAGCATGGTCAATCATCGTGTAGGCAATGTTCACAATATCAATAAGTTGACTTGTAATATTTTGAGTCTCGTCTGCTCTAAACCGTTCAATGTCCTTTTCTGCCTGCGCCCTAAAATTATATATTGAGTTGAAAGCGATAAGTAAAATCGACATCAACACCGTAATAGAAGTAAACAGAGGCAGTTTAGTTTTTAATTTCATAACTAAAATTTTTTGGCTTCCAAAAAGCAAAGATATAAAAAATATTCTCAAAATCCGTA
>SJYC01112363.1:0-12586 GCA_006408675.1 Madoqua kirkii | reverse complement strand
GTCGTCTCTTCGCATCAGGTGGCCAAAGTACTGGAGCTTCAGCTTCAGCATCAGTCCTTCCAATGGATATTCAGGACTGATTTCCTTTAAGATGGCCTGGTTTGATCTCCTTGCTGTCCAAGAGACTCTCAAGATAAAAGTACATAGAAATTTATAGACATTGTGTCTTCATTTTTTGCTTCCATTCAAGTACCCATTGACAAAAAGGGCTAAAATAAATGTCTTAACTCTAATAATAGTGATTCCAGGAAATATGGACTGCTTCTCTATATTTGGATGGTCCATTTGTTGGTAGGACAGTTACCATCACTTGGAGAACACCCACAGCACAGATGATGGTAGGGCTGTGCCAAAGTTCATACAGAAGATAGGCTCAAGAACAAGACTCAAAACCAGAGAGTTAATCCCTCAAGCTCTATGTTTCTTGCTGGGAAAGGGTAGAAGTGAAGTGGACAGGGGATCTTAATACAAAATTTATAGTGTTTAGACTCAATGAATAAAAATTTTCAAAAAAATATAAAAGATAGTTTGATAATAAGAATCTAGTTTTATTACTTGTTTTTTTGGAGTTTGTCACCAAAATCTGGTCAATGCATATTATGGTGCTGTTTCATGAAAATACATTAAAACTGCAGAAGGTAAAAATAAGAAAAGCAGGAAATGTGAAACACTGCAAAGGCCTTCAACTTACTTTTCTTTTGAAGTCTCTAAATATTTTCTAGAATTTCTTTTCTTCTGTAGTGTACCTTCTGTTGATTTTCAGAGCAATGCACACACAAAGATTTTCTCCTCCATTGTTTTGTCTTAATCAAACTCAATTCTTTAATGTTCCAGCACTGAGGCTTCAGATTTGTTGTGGATAGGTTTCCTCATACTGATTCAGCAAGAAGATTTCTGCCGTACTTCAAGCTGACTTGATTCAGAATTGCAGGAATGTTTCCCCTGAGAATACTTGAGTGGTGGATAAGAATGATGATGTCAGGAATAACAGCAGCTTCCTTTTGTTGAAATATTGTGATGTGCCCAAATGGTACTAATAAGAATTTATGTTTCTATTTATTCTTCAAAACAGCCCTTTGAGATATGCATCATTCTTATTTTTCAGATCAAAATTCACTGGTTTGGATAAATCACTGATTTATATGACCAAACAGTGATAGAGTAAGATATGACCCCGGAACCGTTTGAAAGTAAAGCTTTCTATTCCTACTTCTATTGTTGCAGCTGCTACTAATACCAGCAACTGACCAGAGAAGGTAGAGAGGAGGAGGAAAAGGGCAGCAGAAAGGAGGAGGAGCAGAGGGTGAAGGAAAAGAAGAGAAACTGTCATCACTCAGAAGTCTTTCCCATCCACAGTCATCCCTCTGGGATGCTCAAGCCCGTTAATGGCGGAGTACCGATCCAACATTGATTAAATCTGTGAATGCAGAACCCGGAGGGTACAGAGGGCTGGCTGTATTTTCTTATGGAAGTTTTTGCATTCTGGGAACTGGGAAAGACTCGATAGGCAGTGGGCACTACTGAGGGGTAGCATAAGTGGATGCACAGCGTGTACACAGCTAAGACAATACCTTACCAGACGCTGCCAGTCTACTCAGGGCTATAGGGAGGGTTGCTGAATGCCAGAGTCAGTGAAGGAGGGTAACAGAAGTGCTGAGTGTGTGTGCAGAGGACGGTTGTGGGTCAGGAAGACCTTCCTACTCAACAAACTAAGCTGGTGTCTCATGCTTGTTATTAATCACCCCCAAGAGCATGCCAAGTGGTTGAATCAGCTCCTGGTCTAGGTGTCAGTGTGGATGGTAATACTCAAGAGGGCCGTTTAGTACATACTGATTAGACAGATGGTCAAGTGTGTTTAAAGAAATAGAAAGATACCAGATTGCATGTGCATTAAATGATTTATATATTTGACACTAGATTGTGCACAATGTCTCTATGCTGGAGCATTGCCTAACAAACAGCAAACTTGGGAAGATCTAATCTTGCCTCTCTGCAAAGTATCTTACAGACAGAAGGGACAAATTAACAGACATGGGCAAATTGGGAAAAAATGCTCTCACGTTCCCCAGAGGCAGTCAAGTCATTCAGCACAGGAAGGTTTGAGTTTCTCAAGAAATGGCTTCTAAGAAAAATTGGCACTGCCTTGGCAATCTTGGGATCAGGCTGTACAGACTGTCAGCAGAAAAAGAAATGGGAAGAAATGTAAAGAGCTGTGGGTCAAGCACTGCCACCATCAGTCACTTAATCACCTCGGGACCATTGGCTTCTCAGGGAGGCTTGGAGCAAGCTGGGGAGAGGTATGGGTTATTTTAGAAAGAATCGATTCCTCTTGTGTTGCTCTGGATGAAGCACGGTGGTCTGGGAGTCTGGAGGTCTCCCAGACAGGAGGGCTGTTTCCAGCTCCAGCACTGACCAGCTCTCTGACCCTGAGTCTCTCAAATTACACACACTCCTAGTCTTTCTTGGGGAAATAACACAGAGCAAAATTAATATCATGGAATTGGAAATATTGAGACTGTTTAGAACACATTGCCCTCAATTTGAAAGGAAAAGGTACCAAGGAAAATAAAGGAAACGAATGTCTGCAGAGTTCTCTCCATCAACAACGGAGGTATGCTTAAGTGTTTGTATATTTGGGGTATTTAAATAATCAGATTATGATGAGATGTATATTCTTACCTGCATCTTGTTGATAAAGGACTAGAGGCACAGCTCATTTACAAATGAGTCTTCCTGGTCAGACCCATCAGATTGCAAATTAGACCTCATAGAATCTAAAAATCCACAGGGTTGGTGCATATTTTACACACTTGAAAGGCACAGTGCTGAGTACTGGTGTGGAGGGAGTCTTCAAAATGGAAAATCACAGAGAAATAAGGAACCATAAAGAGAGCATTGAATTTAGAGTCAGAGACATGGGTGTGGGGGCAGCTGTTGTGTGTTTTTTTTTCCTTTTTCCCTTTTGGGCATGTGGTATGTTGTATCATAGTTCCCCAACCAGAGCTCAAACCTGTGCACCCCTGCCCTGGAAAGGCAGAGTTTGAAGGAAGTCCTAGAGACATGGTTTTAAAGTCATTTGTGAGTTCAGTTCAGTTAAGTTCAATTCAGTCGTTCAGTCGTATTTGATTCTTTGAGACCCCACGAACAGCAGCATGCCAGGCCTTCCTGTCCCAAACCAACTCCCAGAGCCCACCCAAACCCACGTCCATTGAGTCTGTGATGCCATCCAGCCATCTCATCCTCTGTCATCCCCTTCTCTTTCTGCCCTCAATCTTTCCCAGCATCAAGGTCTTCCCAAAGAGTCAGTTCTTCATATCATGTGGCCAAAATATTGGAGTTTCAGCTTCAACATCAGTCCTTCCAATGAACACCCAGGACTTATCTCTTTTAGGATGGACTGGTTGGATCTCCTTGCAGTCCAAAGGACTCTCAAGAGTCTTCTCCATTACCACAGTTCAAAACATCAATTCTTCGGCACTCAGCTTTCTTTATACTCCAACTCTCACATCTATACATGACCACTAGAAAAACCATAGCCTTGACTAGATGGACCTTTGTTGGCAAAGTAATGTCTCTGCTTTTGAATATGCTGTCTAGGTTGTTCATAACTTTCTTTCCAAAGAGTAAGCATCTTTTAATTTAATTGCTGCAGTCACCATCTGCAGTGATTTTGGAGCCCAAACAAATAAAGTCTCTCACTGTTTCCACTGTTTCCCCATCTATTTGCCATGAAGTGATGGAACCAGATGCCATGATCTTCGTTTTCTAAATGTTGAGCTTTAGGTCAACTTTTTCACTTTTCACTTTCACTTTCATCAAGAGGCTTTTAGTTCCTCTTTACTTTCTGCCATAAGGGTGGTGTCATCTGCTTATCTGAGGTTATTGATATTTCTCCCAGCAATCTTGATTTCAGCTTGTGCTTCCTCCAGCCCAGTGTTTCTCATGATGTACTCTGCATATAAGTTAAATAAGCAGGGTGACAATATACAGCCTTCATGTTCTCCTTTTCCTATTTGAAACCAGTCTGCTGTTCCATGTCCAGTTCTAAAACTGTTGCTTCCTGACCTGCATATAGGTTTCTCAAGAGGCAAGTCAGGTGGTCTGGAATTCTTATCTTTTTCAGAATTTTCCACTGTTTGTTGTGATTCACACAGTCAAAGGCTTTGGGATAGTCAATAAAGCAGAAATAAATGTTTTTCTGAAACTCTTTTGCTTTTTTGATGATCCAGTGGGTGTTGGCAATTTGATTTCTGGTTCCTCTATCTTTTCTAAAGCCAGCTTGAACATCAAGGAATTCATAGTTCACGTACTGCTGAAGCCTTGCTTGGAAAATTTTGAGCACTACTTTACTAGCATGTGAGATGAGTGCAATGGTGTGGTAGTTTGAGCATTCTTTGGCATTGCCTTTCTTTGGGATTTGAATGAAAAACCGACATTTTCCAGTTCTGTGACCACTGCTGAGTCTTCCAGATTTTCTGGCATATTGAGTGCAGCACTTTCACAGCATCATCTTTTAGGATTTGAAATAGCTCAGCTGGAATTCCATCACCTCCACTAGCTTTGTTTGTAGTGATCCTTTCTAAGGCCCACTTGATTGCTGAAGCCTGGCTTGGAGAATTTTGAGCATTACTTTACTAGCATGTGAGATGAGTGCAGTTGTGCAGTAGTCTGAGCATTCTTTGGTATTGCCTTTCTTTGGTATTGGAATGAAAACTGACCTTTTCCAGTTCTGCTGAATTTTCCAAATTTGCTGCCATATTGAGTGCAGCACTTTCACAGCATCATCTTTTAGGATTTGAAATAGCTCAACTGGAATTCCATCACCTCCACTAGCTTTGTTTGTAGTGATGCTTTCTAAGGCCCACTTGACTTCACATTCCAGGATGTCTGGCTCTAGGTGAGTGATCACACCATCGTGATTATCTTGGTTGTGAAGATCTTTTTTGTACAGTTCTTCTGTGTATTCTTGCCACCTCTTCTTACTATCTTCTGCTTCTGTTAGGTCCAGACCATTTCTGTCCTTCATCGAGCCCGTCTTTGCATGAAATAGTCCCTTGGTATCTCTAATTTTCTTGAAGAGATCTCTAGTTTTTCCCATTCTGTTCTTTTCCTCTGTTTCTTTGCATTGATTGCTGAGGCAGGCTGTCGTATCTCTTCTCGCTCTTCTCTGGAACTCTGTGTTCAGATGCTTATATATTTCCTTTTCTCCTTTACTTTTCCCTTCTTTTCACAGTTATTTGTAAGGCCTTTCCAGACAGCCACTTTTTTTTTTTTCCATTTCTTTTCCATGGGGACCTTAGGAGGACCAAAACTGAAGGAAAAAAAGGGCTAATGAATCATCTGCTCAGAAAAATATATAGTGCAAAATTTTGCATAAAATTTCAAAATTTTACTGACTCCGTGAAATACAAATATGTTAAGAACTCCATTTTTATGTAATAAAACAAACATAGACTCATGAATACAGAAAACAAACAAATAAACTACTAGTGGATAGCAATGGAAGAGAGGTAGGGGGATGGACAAGATAGGAGAAGGGTATTAAGAAATAAAGACTAGTCGGTATAAAATAAATAAGATACAAGGATGTAAAGTACAATATAGTCCATGTGCATTCTCCAGGCAAGAATACCTGAATAGTTGCTGGGGATCCTCTTCCTGGGGATCTCCAGCAGGTCTCCAGTGTTGCAGGAGGATTTTTACTATCTGAGCCACTGGGGAAGCCCTATAATAACTTAGATGGAATATAATCTGTAAAAATATCAGGTCACTATGTTGTGTACCTGAAATCAATATAACATTGTAAATCAACTATACTTTGATTAAAAAATAACATCAATTATAGAAATTCTTTCTGATGAAAAGCCAGCCTTACATTTAACTTGCATTTTGACAATAAGACAGAACATCCATCAGAAAATAATTTATAGTTTTAAATGTACATTGCAACATCTTTAAGAGGTAAATAGAAGTACCATTAATTATTTTGCAAAACTATTTGAACAATGTAATAAATTAATGGGCTGTCTAATAGGAGTCACTTCATGGTAAAAATAAAGACTAATCAATGAGTCTTATGAGTGGAACTTATGATTGCATGAAATGAGCCTAATTCTATGCTCAGACTGCAGTTCTACCATCTTACCAGTGACTATTTCAACTTATTGTCTGGGTTGAGTAATAATCTTCAAATATGTAGCTTTGGACATGGAAGATTCTTAATTTTATCAAAAAGTAAACTGTACCTATTTTACATTTATTGTAGTAGATAGTGACTAGAGATGCCCAATATGAATCCTTCCTTTTTTTCCATCAAGATATAGTCTTGAGACTTCCCTGGTGGTACAGTGTATAAGAATCTGCTGCCACTGCAGGGACATGGGTTCAATCCTTGGTCTAGGAAGATTCCACATGACATGAAGCAACTAAGCCTGTGTGCCACAACTACTGAGCCCATGTGCCTAGAGCCCATGCTCTGCAACAAGAAAGGCCACTGCAGTG
Source organism: Madoqua kirkii (assembly GCA_006408675.1). Lineage (NCBI taxonomy): Eukaryota > Metazoa > Chordata > Mammalia > Artiodactyla > Bovidae > Madoqua > Madoqua kirkii. The sequence goes on along the minus strand of SJYC01112363.1, from coordinate 6,085 downwards.
AGAAGCCGGTGCACCACAAGGAAGAGTACCTCCTACTTGCCACAGCTACAGAAATCCCGCATGTAGCAGCAAACACCCAGCATGGCCAAGAATAAATAAATAGATATAGTCTTGAGACTTCCCTGGTGGTACAGTGTATAAGAATCTGCTGCCACTGCAGGGACATGGGTTCAATCCTTGGTCTAGGAAGATTCCACATGACATGAAGCAACTAAGCCTGTGTGCCACAACTACTGAGCCCATGTGCCTAGAGCCCATGCTCTGCAACAAGAAAGGCCACTGCAGTGAGAAGCCGGTGCACCACAAGGAAGAGTACCTCCTACTTGCCACAGCTACAGAAATCCCGCATGTAGCAGCAAACATCCAGCATGGCCAAGAATAAATAAATAAATTTTAAAAAGATGTAAAGTCTTTACTTCTAATTTTAAATATGATTTGGCCTTCTTCAACCAAAAAAAAAAACAAACTGTGACAAAAACAGTGACTAACTCTATCTGTGCCTAAGCTTTAAAAAGCCTGGGCTCTTAAAGTAATGTGCTCTCTGGGGAAGGGAGCCTTCTGTAAGGAGAATGACTAAATTGAAGCAACATGCTATAACAAAGTCCCAAACTGCCATGTGGAGACATCCTGTACAGGAACACTAGAGGCCAGATGTGCATGAAGCTGTCTTTGATTTTGAAGGCAGCCTGGCCACTTGTTAAGTGCAAGTGAATGGTTTCAGCTAGTACTTTCAGAAGAAACATCTAGCAGAGAGAAGAGCCGGTCCAGCAGAGCCCAGTAAAATCAGAACTGCAAGAAATGGCAAACTGATGTCTGCTATAAGCCATTAAGTTTTGGAGTGACGTGTTACATTGCAATGAATAATTTAAACATGAATTCAATATGCACAGTTTAAATGATCTTACCTATAGGGAGTTGTTAGTTAAATAAAATGAAAGGCTTAGCTCTCAAAAAAGCTTATTTTGATTGTTCAATAAGACGATTGATTTCTTTCATGTTGTTTTCAAGATATGTATGTATTATTTTTAAAAATATATAATGATTTTTCAATATTTACAAGTTGATTTTGCTTTCTGGCCCTATTTGATTCTGTCATTATCATGCAAGTGGGAGATACTGTGTCATTTTTGAATGGCAGATTTAAAGCCAGTGGTTGATTCACCTTGTTATTTTTCCCACTTGCTTTGATGATTATCAAAGCATGCCACAAAACAGACTCTGTCAACCTGGACCCTGGAACAACTATAATGTGCACAGTTCTCCCCTCAAACTCTATCTGACATGTAGTATAAATAAGGAAATAATTTTTATTGGGGTGAACTAAAGAGCCTCTAAGTCAAATCAAATCCCTTAAGATTTTGCAGTGGAAGTGAGAAATAAATTTAAGGGACTAGATCTGATAGAGTGCCTGAAGAACTATGGTCGGAGGTTTGTGACATTGTACAGGAGTCAGTGATAAAGACCATGCTCAAGAAAAAGAAATGCAAAAATGCAAAATGATTGTCTGAAGAAGCCTTAAAAATAGCTGTGAAAAGAAGAGAAGTGAAAGAGAAAGGAGAAAAGGAAAGATATACCTATTTGAATCTAGAGTTCCAAAGAACAGCAAGGAGAGATAAGAAAGCCTTCCATAGTGACCAGTGCAAACAGATAGAGGAAAACAATAGAATGCGAAAGGCAAGAAATCTCTTCAGGAAAATTAGAAATACTAAGGGAATATTTCATGAAGAGATGGACTTGATAAAGGACAGAAATGGTATGGACGTAACAGAAGCAGAAAATATTAAGAAGAAGTGGCAAGAATACACAGAAGAACTGTACAAAAAAGATCTTCATGACGTAGATAATCACGATGGTGTGATCATTCACCTAGAGCCAGACATCCTGGAATGTGAAGTCAAGTGGGCCTTAGAAAGCATCACTACAAAAAACAAAACAAAACAAAACAAAACAAAACAAAACAACTCCCCCCCACACACACACACAAACTAGTGGAGGTAATGGAATTCCAGTTGAGTTATTTCAAATTCTAAAAGATGATGCTGTGAAAGTGCTGCATTCAATATGCCATCAAATTTGGAAAACTCAGCAGTGGTCACAGGGCTGGAAAAGATCAGTTTTCATTCCAATCTCAAAGAAAAGCAATGCCAAAGAATGCTCAGACTACTGCACAATTGCACTCATCTCACATACTAGTAAAGTAATGCTCAAAACTCTCCAAGCCAATCGTCAACAGTATGTGAACTGAGAACTTTCAGATGTGCAAGCTGGATTTAGAAAAGGCAGGAAAACTAGACATCAAGTTGCCAACACCTGTAGGATTATCAAAAAAGCAAGAAAGTTCCAGAAAAACATCTACTTTTGCTTTATTGACTATTCCAAAACCTTTGATTGTGGGGATAACAACAAACTATGGAAAATTCTGAAAGAGATGGGTGGTTTGGTATTCTGAGAAACCTGTATGCAGGTCAGGAAGCAACAGTTAGAACTGGACATGGAACAACGGACTGGTTCCAGAAAGGAAAAGGAGTAGGTCAAGGCTGTATATTGTCACCCTATTTATTTAACTTATATGCAGATTACATCATGAGAAATGTTGGGCTGGAAGAAGCACAAGGTGGAATCAAGATTGTCGAGAGAAATACCAATCAGCTCAGATATGCAGATGACACCACCCTTATGGCAGAAAGTGAAGTGGAACTAAAGAGCCTCTTGATGAAAGTGAAAGAGGAGAGGGAAAATGTTTTAAAATTAAAATTCAGGAAACTAAGATCATGGCTTCCAGTCCCATGACTTCATGGCAAATAGATGGGAAAACAATGGATATAATGAGAGACTTTTTTAGGGAGGAAGGCAGGTGGTTTCCAAAATCACTGCAGGTGGTGACTGCAGCCATGAAATTAAAGGACACTTTCTCCTAAGAAGAAATGTTATGACCAACCTAGATAGCATATTGAAAAAGTATAGACATTACTTTGCCAACAACGGTCTGTCTAGTCAATGCTATGGTTTTGCCAGTAGTCATGTATGGATGTGAGAGTTGGAGTATAATGAAAGCTGAGTGCTGAAGAACTGATGCTTTTGAACTGTGATGTTGTAGAAGGCTCTTGAGAGTCCCTCGGATTGCAAGGAGATTGAACTAGTCCATCCTAAAGAAATCAGTCTTGAATATTCATTGGAAGGTCTGATGCTGAAGCTGAAACTCCAATACTTTGGCCACTCAATGCAAAGAACTGACTCATTGACAAAGACCCTGATTCTGGGAAAGATTAAAGGTGGAAGGAGAAGGGGAAGACAGAAGATGAGATAGTTAGATGGCATCAGCGACTCCATGGACATAAGTTTGAGTAAACTCTGGGAGTTGGTGATGGATAGGGAGGCCTGGCAGTTGCAGTCCATGGGGTCACAAAGAATCATACATGACTTAGCCTGAATTGAACTAAGAGAAGTGAAAAAGCTGGCTTAAAATGCAACATTCAAAACACTAAGATCATGACAGCTACTCCCATCACTTCATGGAAAAAAAGGGGAAAAAATGGAAGCAATGACAAATTTTATTTTCTTGGGCTCCAATATCACTGTGGATGGGGACTGCAGCTACAAAATTTAAAGGTGCTCCTTGGAAGGAAACTATGACAAACCTAGACAGCATATTAAAAAGTAGGGAAATTACTTTTTGTTGACAAGGTGCATGTAATCAAAGCTATGGTTTTTCCAGTAGTCATGTATAGATGTGAGAGTTGTACCATAAAGAAAGCTGAGTTCCAAAGAATTGATGTTTTTAAATTGTAATACTGGAGAAGACTTCTGAGAGTTCCTTTTACTGCAAAGAGATCAAACCAGTCAATCCCAAAGGAAATTAACCTTGAATATGCAATAACAGTACTGATGCTGAAGCTGCAGCTCTAATACTTGGGCCACCTGATGTGAAAAGACGACTCATTGGAAAATACCCTGACGATGGGAAGGATTGAAGGCAAAAGGAGAAGGGGGTGGCAGATGATGGGGTGGTTAGGTAACATCACCGACTCAATGGCCATGACTTTGAGCAAGCTCCAGGAGATTGTGGAAGACAGGAGAGCCTGGCTTGCTGCAGTCCATGGAGTCAAAATGTGTCAGACATGATTTTGTGACTGAACAACAACTATTATAATGTTAGATACTTATTTTCATTGCACTTTAAATAATATTAATCTGATATAGAGTTTTGTACCTTTTTTTAAATTGTTATAGATTTACTCCAATAGATTTTAATTACAGTTGTCAAAGGAATCATCTCTGCTTTGTTCACCCATGACACCCAGTTTTCAATAAGTATTAGGCATATGGTAGAAATTCCACCAACACTTATTAAATGAATGAGAAGGTAAATAAATGCATCTGACTCTGTTTCACTGATTCTTTTACATATTTGCCTCTTTTTTCTTGGGATATATCAGATATTTTATAACTTTTATCAAATTATACTGATTACTTATCCTGGTGATTTCCGCATCCTGTTAACTCATTTCAAACATTAATTTTACAGTCTCTTGATTTGTATTCTAATATAAGTGATCTGATTGTTATGTAACTTCTTCATATGAACACTCATAACCAAAGTCTTCTCATTTTCTTCACGTAAAATTTCTCAATCTCTCCTGCTGAATATCTCCTCTTCCTCCTCTTTGCTGCCTCATATATACCTGAAACTTACACCACACTGTAAATCAACTATACTTCAATTAAAAAAGAAAAATAAAAATCTGATTAACTTGATCCTAACCTCCAATTCCTTGAGCTCTGTACTAGTTTAACAGTTCATTAACAATTATTACACCAACTCCACCATTACTATTGCTATATTTTCCTGTGCGTTATGAACATCTCAGTCAAAAAAGCACAATATAACTCCCTGAAGTCCTTCAGATTCTAAACTCTTCTCACTTTCTTCTATAACTCTATTGTAAATATGCACTTTGAAAATGATCAGAGACTTTCCACCTTCTCCTGGCTTTAAGATGTAGAATTCAATTGAGAACTCACTGGAGTGCCTTGATTAGCATCTATGTAAACTTGCAGGGCCTATCTTGTATTATGAATAGATTTTACTGTGTTCACATCTCACTTTTGACTGTGACTTTTTCAAGAATGGTTTACTATTTTTATTCATTTGTATGTGTGTGTGCATTACTCATAATCCAATATAGTGGATAATACTAACAATTTATAAGTAAATAGAGAAACTTAAAGTGAGATAATATTAAACACAACTGTCAATAATTTATACATACATTTGTCCTGGAATGCAAACTACTAAAAGACATATCTTCAGAAGCTCATACTTGTTTGATAAAGCTGGATGAAACTGAGGGTGAGCTAATATTTACATTTAAGAGCCTAACTTAAAGACATGGGTCAGTTTAACTTCCGTGAGCCAATTTACTCATGTATTAAACAGAGAACGTAATATTAAACATGCCATTCAGTTGATATAAAAATTAAATGAGATAATGCCTTGCACATACATTATGAATTGTCAAGTCCCATGCAAATACAAAGTAATAAAAGGCAAGATTTTAGCACTCTGCAGAAAGCAGTTGCCTCCTTAGTGTATGTATTTTTCTAACACCTATGAATTTCCTGTCATCCTCTCTTGCTGTTGAATGGAACATACAAATAATACACACTAGTAGTCTTTGTCCCTGAGTTTTGAAAGTCTGTAGATATAATTTTTTTAAATGTATACAGAAACTAAAATATGACAAGATAATTTTATGTTCTATAATACCAGCATCAAAAATATGTCAGAAAAAACAAGCTAAGGAAAATATGCCTGTAAGTTCAAAAAGGTGGTTACTTAATACTATATTTTGGAGAATTTGTATAAAAATAGCTTATTTGTGAGAAACTGTAATCCTTCTTATGTTACAAAAGTCACAGAATCTTTATACAATGTTCTAACAAAAGGGGTTTTATTTCTTAGAGCTACAAAGAACTATTTTTGCTACCTTTCTCATTACACTAAACCTCATAAAATTGTTGGTATATCTGTTTCTAACTAGCCTGTATTTTCAAATTTACAAAAAGAGAGAAAAATATCTTCTTT
>SJYC01112360.1:0-11237 GCA_006408675.1 Madoqua kirkii | reverse complement strand
ATGATGGCTAGAAGTGTGAACACTTTTCATAATTTTAAATAAATAATTCTTGTTCTATTTTTGTATTTTATTAGATTGTTTCATACATAATAAGAATAAAGACGGTTCTAAGTTAAACTCACAAAACTAGAAAATGTGTAGTGAGACATCTTTGTGTTCTAGGTCACACTAATTGCGTTAATTACTATCATTTATGTAATAGGGGTCTAACTGAATTTATCTGCATAAGTGTTGCACTACTTTACTGAAATGGAGAGAGGAAAACATTCAGGAAAGAAGAGATTAGTTTTAAGTGGAAATATACTTTTATATTTACTCAGATAATATTAGTCATGTCTAACCATTCCCTTAATGTAGCTGATACACTTATAGGTGGAGAATGAAGGCATAACCCTGGGATTTCTTTGGAAGGAATGATGCTAAAGCTGAAACTCCAGTACTTTGGCCACCTCATGCGAAGAGTTGACTCATTGGAAAAGACTCTGATGCTGGGAGGGATTGGTGGCAGGAGGAGAAGCGGATGACCAAGGATGAGATGGCTGGATGGCATCACGGACTCGATGGACGTGAATCTGAGTGAACTCCGAGAGATGGTAATGAACATGGAGGCCTGGCGTGCTGTGATTCATGGGGTTGCAAAGAGTCGGACACGACTGAGCGACTGAACTGAATTGAATTGAATAACTACCAGTACTGGTGAGGTACTACCAATGTTTCACTCGAAGTGATTTTAATTAATTTCTATTTTAAAATGACTTATTTGATAACACAGCTGTATCATTGAACTTTATTTAAATTCCTTGCAATTTCTTTCAAAACCCAAAAACAATGCTACTACTGCATTTAATGCATGCTACTTTCAAAAAAATATTATATCTGTAAAGGGTTATTAAAATATCTTTACTTCTAAAAATATAAATACATTAATCATTTTCTACAGATCACTGAAAATATTTCTTAAGAGTCAAGTAAAAATACATCCAACATTTCTATTATGTCACAATCAATAACATACTATCATATTTTTGGAGAAATTTTTCTTTATCTCTGAATGTTTTAATCTTTTCAATTTATTTTATAATGAACTTTCAATGTTTATACCAGCAGTGTCCTCTTAAGATTGTTGACTGTAATAACACAGTATTGTCCCAAATATGATTTTTCATGTTTTGTCTTTTCCAAACAACTTCTTGTGGTGGTGGTTTAATCACTACGTTGTATCCAGCTTTTGCAACCCCATGGATTGTAGGCCAGGCTCCTCTGTCCATAGGATTTTCCAGGCGAAAATACTGAAGTGGGTTGCCATTTCCCTTTCCAGGGTATCATTCCAACCTGGGGATCAAATCTGGGTCTCCTGCGCTGCAGGCAGACTCTCCTCAGACTGTTGTTCAATCACCCAGTCATATCTAGCTATTTGCAATCCCATGGACGGCAGCATGCCAGCCCTCCTTGTCCTTCACCATCTCCCAAAGTTTGCCCAAGTTCATGTCCTTTGCATCAGTGATGCCATCTGCCATCTAATCCTTTGATACCTTCTTCTCCTTTTGCCCTCAATCTTTTGCAGTATCAGGGACTTTTCATAGATTACAATACTTCACATTCCAGAGCTTCAGAAAGTAGAAATTTTCTTCATAGCCATTCAATGACTGAATTTGGGAAGATAAGATTTCCATTCTCAGTATGATTTCCTATGAAAAGATAAATAACAACTTTATATTGCTTTATATTGAATACCAAGCCTCATTATTAATTTTCTTTGAATAATTATGAGAATTATTATTTGTATCACATAATTCAGGACTTAAATTTCTTTGTGTTATTTCTTTGAAATATCTGCAGCTATTGGAATAAATAATTCATCTGCAGAAACCAAGGCTTGTATATTTTCTCAAGAGCCCATATTTTCTTACTAATTTCCTAGAAATATGTGCTTATGCTGTATAACATAAGTAACTGATAGACTCTGAAGACAGAGGACAAACTTCAGTGCTATGGCATATAAATCAGCTTATTGCACATTAGAAAATTTGAAATTACAATCATATGAAATACGTCATGAAAACAGCATTCGGTGGTCTGCCAATTTTGGAATATGTTGCATAAGAGATATCTAATTAAGAAATTAATAATGGATAGGCTGGAGACTTTGAGTTACTCTGTCTTAGGGAAAACTATATATTCTTCATTAATCTAGCATTTTTCAGTTTATTCACGTAATAACACTTTTTTCTTATAATACCTAATCACAGTAGGAAAGTTCTACAGACATTCAAAAATACTAATAAACTAGTTCATCTTCACTTTTCACTGCTTTTTCCTTAGAGACAAAAAACAAGGCACTTTTTCAGACCTATAGTATTATTTTGCTTCTCCTTTCAGAGACAAGCCACTGATACTCTTTTTTTTTTTTTCACCCTGTTCCTTACACTTAAAATATCTCTATTTATTTCTTCCATCTAATTTACAAATGCATGCAAGATCTCTTAATGCTATACAATTTTAGAATATATGTTATGATTCCAAATTACCAAAATAATAAAGTCAAATTCTTTGGCATATCAAATATTATTTATAATCTACCTTTCTAAAGTTTGCTACCTTCCTTCATGCTGTGATAATTTAGCCACATAGCAATATCTCCCATATACATTGTAGGTTTCTCACTTTTTCCCCTAGTGCTGCCTCTTTCTGGAAAAAAAATATATATTTCTTTTTTCCAGATGATTCAATACTACTCAATCATATACTTTCTTCAGTTCAGTTCAGTTCAGTCACTCAGTCATGTCTGACTCTTTGCGACCCCATAAATCGCAGCACGTCAGGCCTCTCTGTCCATCATCAACCCCTGGAGTTCACTCAGATTCATGTCCATCGAGTCAGTCATGCCATCCGCCATCTCATCCTCTGTCATCCCCTTCTCCTCCTGCCTCCAATCTCTCCCAGCATCAAAGTCTTTTCCAATGAGTCAACCCTTTGCTTAGATTTTACAATTTCTAGAAAGCTTTCCCTATCTTTTTTTAATTCCTCACTGGCGATAATAAGTTTTTTCTTTCTAAATAACTTACAGTCTTTAGTACAAATCACTTTTAGTCAGTGTACAAGAGAATTATTCAAATGGTTTGTTGGTTAGACCCTCTCTGAGGGAAAAGAATTATACCATATTGTCTTGTAAAATCAATGATCATCACTTAGCTCGACATTTATTGTTGTTGTTTAGCTGCTCAGTCTTTTCAACTCTTTGCAACCCCATGGACTGCAGCACACCAGACTTCCCTGTCCATCATCATCTCCCAGAGCTTGCTCAAGCTGATGTCCATTGAGTTGGTGATGCCATCCAACCATCTCATCTTCTGTCGTCCCCTTCTCCTCCTGCCTTCAATCTTTCCAAGCATCAGAGTCTTTTCAAGTGAGTAGGTTCTTCACATACAGTGACAAAAGTATTGGAGTTTCAGCTTCAGCATCAGTCCTTCCAAGGAATATTAGGACTGATTTCCTTTAAAATGGACTGGTCGGATCTCCTTGCAGTCCAAGGGACTCTCAAGAGTCTTCTCCAACACCACAGTTCAAAGGCATCAATTCTTCAGTGCTTAGCTTTCTTCATAGTCTGACTCTCATATCCGTACATTACAACTGGAAAAACCATGGCTTTGAGTATATGGACCTTCATCAGGAAAGCCCTGTTGCTGTGTTTTAATAAGCTGTTTAGATTTGTCATAGCTTTCCTTCCAGGGAGGAACTATGATTTCATACCATGGCTGAAATCAACATCCACAGTGATTTTGGAGCCCAAGAAAATGAAATCTGTCACTGTTTTCATTTTTCCCCCATCTATTTAAAATTTTTTTTAATAAAAATAATTAGTTTATAATTTTTCTGTCTTAAAAAAGACATATTTTGTTCAATAGACTGTGTTAGAAAAGAGTTAGCATTTACCCATTTTTTTTGTATGTATGCTTTAAATTTTACAGAAGGTGCTCTTTAGGCTTTCCAGGTAGCTCAGTGGTAAAGAATTTTCCTGCCAGGCAGAAGACATATGTTTGATCCCTGGGTTGGGAAGATCCAATGGATAAGGAAAAGGCAAACCACTTCAGTATTCTTTTTGGAAAAATCTGTGGACAAAGCAGTCTGGCAGGCTACAGCCCATGGATGTGACTGAGACTGTACACATGCAAGACATTTTTTATTTTAGTTTAATTTTGCTTCACAAAAATTAATTCAAAATGAATCATAAACCTGAATGTAAAATGCAAAATTATAAAACTTCTAGGAGACATCATGAGGAAAAATCTAGATAACCTTGAACATGGGTATGATTTTAGATACAACATCAAAACCAGGACCTGTGAAAAAACTGATAATCTAGACTTCAGTAAAATTAAAGACTCATGCTCTGTGAAATATGATGTCAAGGGAATAAGAATACAAGTCACAAATTGGAAAAAATACTTGCAAAAAGGAACACATTTGAGTCAGTTCTAATGAGGTGGATGAGTCTACAACCTATTATACAACATGAAGTAAGTCAGAAAGAGGAAGACAAATATAGTATATTAATTCATATGTAAGAAATCTAGAAAGAAGGTGCTGATGAGTCTGTTTACAGGGCAGCAAAGGAAATACAGATATAAAGGACAGAATTCTAGGATGGGATGATTTGAAAGCGTAGCACTGAAGCGCATATATTACCATATGTAAAATATACAGCAGTTGGGGATTTGCTGTATGGATCAGAGAGCCAATGTGGGTGCTCTGTGACAATTTAGAGGGGTGAGATGGGGAGAGAGGTGGGAGGGAGTTTCAAGAGGGAGGGGACGTATGTATACCTATGACTGATTCATGTTGATGTATGAAACAATCACATTATACAAAGTAATTATACTCCAACTGAAAAAAAGAAAAAGAACACATTTGATGAAGGACTGCTACCCAAATATACTCTTTTAAAACTCAACAAGGAAACGAGCAACCCAGTTAAAAAATAGGCCAAAGACCTTAACAAACATCTCATCAAAGAAGACAAACACACACCAATAAGCACATGAAATGATGTTCCACATCATACATCATTAAGAAAATAAAGATGAAAGCAGCAGTGGAAATAGCTGTACATTAAAATGAAAAAATCTGGTACCCTGACAATGCCAAATGCTGGTGAGAATGCAGAGCAATAGGAAGTCACATTTATGAGTGATGGGAATACAAAATCATACAGTCACATTGGAAGACAATTTGGTGATTTCTACTAAACACACTCTTACTATATAATTCAGCAATCACACTCAATGCTGTTCATCCAAAATAGGTGAAAATTTGTACTTACACACACTAAAAACCTGTAGATAGATGCTTATAGTGGCTCTTGTGATAACTGCCACAATTTGAAAGCAAGATTCCCTTCAGGACATAAATGGAAAAACAAACTGTGGTACAGCCAGACAATGAAATATTCTAGCGCTAAAAATTAATATTATTCATTGCCATCATTTATGGCTTAAACTTTCCAAAAGACGTGAAAGAACCTTAAATATGTATCACTAAGGAAAAGCAGACTTTATATTTATATTATACGTTATAGTTTTAAGAGTGTGCATGTATCTTGTAAGTGGTAAAGGACTCATTAAAGTCCATAAAAACAAACAAACAAACAAAATAGATTCAGTTTTTCAGAGAGTTTTCAGAGAGAAAGTATGAAGTCATATATTTTATTTGTTTTCTGGAACAAGTAGTACATGTAGAGTTGAAGAGTTTGGGAGGCATTTCTAATAATAACTGATTCTATATTTAAACATTCTCATTTAAATGCAGTATTATAAATGTGTTAGGTTGGGCTCCCCAAAGCAGACAGTGATTCCAGGATTCTTGTGCAAATGGTTTATTAAAAAAATTCTCCCAGGCAAATCTCATGAAGGATTCGAGGAAGCAGGACAGATTGAGAAGAAGTGATGGAAGAAGACCTGGGTGAAATTTTAGGAAAAATCTCACAAACTGTAGCTTCAGCCTAATACATCAAGAAAACTCTGCTGGGGAGATTATGCCTTGGAAACTGTCTTAACCAAAGGTATGTAAGCTGGGGTTTCATCAGTTATATCAGGGTTGCTAGGATTATGCATGTGGTGTGATGTATCTTGGAGAAGGAAATGACAACCCACTCCAGTATTCTTGTCTGGAGAATCCCAGGGACAGAGGAACCTGGTGGGCTGCCATCTATTGGGTCACACAGAGTCGGACAGGACTGAAGCGACTTAGCAGCAGCAGCAGCAGCAGCAGCGATGTATCTTTCAGTCAATTTAGGCTCTCTGGGCTCTAGGACACCAAGGTTACTTCTTTGAAGAGTAGCAGCTACAGGTTATTAGAGGGGAAAAGCAAAAATATGCTAAAACTAGGGAAAATGAATACAGAAATGCTATAATGGATCTGAAAAGGTTCTAGGTGGGCCAACAAAAGTGTCCTTTAAAATGAAGTTGACAGAACAGTGCCATCCGAATTTACACGTAGGAATATTCGACAAAAAGAGAATAGTGATTTCTCCACTTAATAGGGCAGATAGGGAAACACAAGTCTTCTGAGTCCTCTGTATTTTTGGCTTCTTTGGTAGCTCAGACAGTAAAAAGTCTACCTGTGATGTAGGAGACCTAGGTTTGATCCATGGGTTGTGAAGAGCCCCTGGAGAAGGGAATGGCTGTTCACTCCAGTATTCTTGCCTGGAGAATACCATGGAGACGATCTTGGTGGGCATAGTCTATGGGATTCCAAAGAGTCGGTCACATTGAGACACACAGAGCATAGTGACTTCCCCACTTAATGGGTCAGATATGAAACATAAGTCTTTGGAGTCCTCTACATTTTAATGATATTTAAAATAGCTCAATTGGTAATGAATCTGCCTGCAATGCAGAAGACCTTGTTTTGATTCCTGGGTTGGAAAGATCTGCTGGAGAAGGGATAGGCTGCCCATTGCCCTATTTTTGGGCTTCCCCTGTGGCTCAGCTGGTAAAGAGTCTTCTTGCAATACAGGACACCTGGATTTGATCCCTGGGTTGGGAATATCCCCTGGAGAAGAAAGGCTACTCACTCCACTATTCTGGCCTAGACAATTCCATGGACTGTATAATCCATGGGGTCACAAATAGTTGGATGTGACTGAACAACTTTCACTTCATTTCACTTTAATTACTTGGCAAGGTAAAATATTACATGTAGGAACAAAGAGATGTGCTTATTAGTAACTAAGCCAAGCCTACCATTACAACTCTAATGAGTACATCAACCTCAAAGAATTCTGTTCTCTCAATTTAATTCAGCTCAGTTGCTGACCTGTATCCGACTCTTTGTGACTCCATGGATCGCAGCATGCCAGGCTTCCCAATTCATCACTAACTCCCAGAGCTTGCTCACACTCTTGTCCATGTTAGTGATGCCATCTAACCATTTCATCCCCTGTTGTCCCCTTCTCCCCCTGCCTTCAATTTTTCCCAACATCAGGGCCTTTTCAAGTGAGTGAGTTCTTTGCATAAGGTGGCTAAAATATTGGAACTTCAGCATCAGTCTATCCAATGAATATTCAGGACTGATTTGCTTTAGGATTGACTGATTTGATCTTCTTTCAATCCAAGGGACTCTCAAGAGTCTTATCTAGCATCACAGTTCAAAGCATCAATTCTTCACTATTCAACTCTCTTAATCATCCACCTCTCACATCTGCACATGACTACTGAAAAAATCTTAGCTTTGACTAGATGGACCTTTGTCCATAAAGTCATGTCCCTGCTTTTAATTTTGATGTCTAGGTTTATCTTAGCTTTTCTTTCAAGAAGCAAGGGTCTTTTAATTTCATGGATGCAGTCACTAATCTTAGTGATTTTGGAGCCCAAGAAAATAACATCTGTCACTCTTTTCATTTTCCCCGTCTATTTGTCATGAAGTAATGGGACTGGATGCCATGGTCTTCATTTTCTGAATGATGAGTTTTAAGCCCATCTCTTTAAGAATTTTCCATAGTTTGTTGTGATTCACACAGACTTTAGTACAGTCAATGAAGCAGAAGTAGATGGTTTTTATTTCTGGAATTCTCTCGCTTTTTCTATGATTCAGTGGATGTTGACAATTTGATCTCTAGTTTCTCTGCCTTGGTTCATATACTGTTGTAACCCAGCTTAGAGAATTTTGAGCATTACTTTCCTAGCATGTGAGATAAGTGCAATTGTGCAGTAGTTTGAACATTCTTTGGCATTCTGTTCTCTATTTTGGTCCTTAAAAACTTAGGTTTCTGATCTGTACTTATAGTCTTGAATTCTAGGGGCTGAGAACTTGTCTCCAAAAACCACACTCTGTCTTCCTGGCTTGATGGAGAGCCTCTGGCCTTAATCTTTCTCTCCCCCCCCCATTTTTTTTCCCCTTCTTCAGAATTCCTGGTTTTCATACAATGTCCTAATTCTTGTAATTTTTTTTTCTTGATCATATATATCAAAATATTTCCAACATGGAAAACATATCAATTAATAAAAGTTTCAGTACCTTTTAAATTGAAAATTTAGGTAACATAATTTTATTACCAAGAAAGATTTTTATACATTTTATTTATCCATTGAATAAGAAAAAAACAAAATAAAATTCACAGGATAAGTCAAGTTTTAGCTTTATTTAGCATTGTACCAATGTATTTGAATAATACTTCAACCTTACAAACTTGGTATAAAAACTGTACAAAGTTTTAAAAAGGTGACATTTGACAGAATATTTCCAGATTATATTGTCTTTTTCCTCCAAGCAGCCCCTAGAAACCTACGATTTCAATATGTGCTATTAGGTCCAGGTATGATGTTAAATTTATTGTTTTATGCTATCTCAATCAGAGGTTATGCAGTTTTATTTGTATCTTTCTTTCACAAACCTTCGTGAGGTCTGCTACTACTCCTTCATTTTGGTGTCATTATTTTTTAGAAAATGAAGCAGGAGTGATTTACAAGGTGACTGAAGGCTCAGGCTTGTTGGCTTCCTCACAGTTTTCCCCAGCCTGCTGTATGGGTATGTATATAGATCATTCTGACACTTTTTACAAGGCTAGGTGCTTGTTTATTAACATGCTGTTTAGAGATTCTCTGTAATACTTCTCCAGCAAGAATTAATTAATTTTATTTTTTTTATTATTAGCACAGAAAAATTGCATTAAAATTTTTCTACTGCTTTTAAATGTCCTTAAAATTGTTCCTTATTTATCTGAAGAGGTAGAACAAAGATGAGTAAGCTAATTGTCATGCAGCTAACTAAATCACGTTGCTTTTGCAAACAACCTAACAATTCATCATATTTTTGTGTTTTACTTATAGTTGAAAAATAAAGTTCTCTGACATCTGATAGTTGTAAATCATTGTTGCTCTTCCAGAGTGGGATTTTAGTTATAGCCATTAATTATTTTAAAAATCAATGGAAATAAATTATTTGAAAATGTTGTACACACATGATCTTCACCTCACTACACAAAGAGCAATTTATTGTGAGTGGAAACAATTGCTACCTCCACAGACATACTCAATTTTTAATTTATTTAAGATTAGAAGAAACAATAGGATTTTTACATAAAAATCAAAGTGTTACATTCCCACTAGATGCACAAATACAGAATTAACAATTACTCCAAATGACTATTCGGAGAAGGCAATGGCACCCCACTCCAGTACACTTGCCTGGAAAATTCCATGGACAGAGGAGCCTGGTAGGCTGCAGTCTATAGAGTGACAAACAGTTGGACACGCCTGAGTAACTTCACTTTCACTCTTCACTTTCACGCACTGGAGAAGAAAACGGCAACCCACTCCAGTGTTCTTGCTTGGAGAATCCCAGGGACGTTGAAACCTGGTGGGTTGCTGTCTGTGGGGTCACACAGAGTTGGACATGACTGAAGCAATATAGCAGCAGCAGCAGCAGCCAAGTGACTATTAACTTGATAAAGTCGTTTAGATTCAAGAATAAATTAAAATCATTAGTAATCACTAGATTCTTTCTATCAATAAAAATTTGGAATTTGAGTACTGACTGAATATATCTTAGTGTATACTAGGCCAGTGTACCTAGTTTCTAAAAGGTGAGTAGAAATAGTTGAAGTCCTTTTTAAAATATACTTTTTCTTTTTTAAAAAATATTGAACTAAAAAGAAAGATGTAATTTTAAACATAACTCCATATTTAACTCCTATAGCATTTTGCTCTCGATGTTATGATTTTAATGGTTTGTCAGAATTCCTGATTTCTAAACCAAATCCCTTGTGATTATACAGTGAAAGTGAGAAATAGATTTAAGGGTCTAGATCTGGTAGACAGAGTACCTGATAAACTCTGGACTGAGGTTCCTGACCTTGTACAGGAGGCAGGGATCAAACCATTCCCATGTAAAAGAAATGCAAAAAAGCAAAATGGCTCTCTGGGGAGGCCTTGCAAACAGCTGTGAAACAAGAAAAGTGAAAAACAAAGGAGAAAAGAAAAGATATAAGCATCTGAATGCAGACTTCCAAAGAACAGCAAGAAGAGATAAGACAGCCTTGTTCAGCAATCAATGCAAAGAAATAGAGGAAAAAAACAGAATGGGAAAGACTAGAGATTTCTTCAAGAAAATTAGAGATACCAAGGGAATATTTCATGCAAAGATGGGCTCAATAGAGGACAGAATTGGTATTGACCTAACAGAAGCAGAAGATATTAAGAAGAGGTGGCAAGAATATATAGAACTGTACAAAAAAGATCTTCATAACCAAAATAATCATGATGATGTGA
The DNA here is from genome assembly GCA_006408675.1 of Madoqua kirkii. Classification (NCBI taxonomy): domain Eukaryota; kingdom Metazoa; phylum Chordata; class Mammalia; order Artiodactyla; family Bovidae; genus Madoqua; species Madoqua kirkii. Next base: position 471 of record SJYC01112360.1, on the reverse strand, counting down.
TCACTGACCTAGAGCCAGACATCCTGGAATGTGAAGTCAAGTAGGCCTTAGAAAGCATCACTATGAACAAAGCTAGTGGAGGTGATGGAATTCCAGTTGAGCTATTACAAATCTTGAAAGATGATGTTGTGAAAGTGTTGCACTCAATGTGCCAGCAAATTTGGAAAACTCAGCAGAGGCCATAGGACTGGAAAAGGTTAGTTTTCATTGTAATCCCAAAGAAAGGCAATGCCAAAGAATGGTCAAATTACCACATAATTGCACTCATCTCACATGTTAGTAAAGCAATGCTCAAAATTCTCCAAGTGAGGCTTCAGCAATACTTGAACCATGAAATTCCTGATGTTCAAGTTGGTTTTAGAAAAGGCAGAGGAACCAGAGATCAAATTGTCAACATCTCCTGGATCATTGAAAAAGCAAGAGTGTTCCAGAAAAACATCTGTTTCTGCTTTATTGACTATGTCAAAGCCT
>SJYC01112359.1:0-15123 GCA_006408675.1 Madoqua kirkii | reverse complement strand
AGAAATATGCAACTTTTCTGAAGTAAAAAGAAAAACTGTAATTAATTAGAATGCCTAAGTTCTTTAACAACATCAAAAAGAATTTCAATTAAAATGATAAATTAGCAAGATTTTTGAATAATATTGACTCAAAATTAATCTATATATGTATATTTAAAAATTATAATTATTGACATACAGATACAGAAAGTTTGCCTTTGCTGTCGTTTTAACACAAACTGTAAACCTTGTCACAAACATTAAGGCTGACAAATTAGAACACTGGAACCATAGAATATTAAGAACTAAAATTGCTAGTTAAAATAATGTCATCAATGGTTACTTCTTTCACAGAAAACTCTGGAAATCTTAGTGCTAACAAAATTAAATATTTATTTATTTTTTATTCATGTGAAGGATAACTAATTCATTGCTCCTGTGAATTGATAATACTCAGGCTTTTGCTTTATGAAGTTGTTCCTAGACATATGCATAATACCAGAAGGATCTATTGAGTTAGTTTCTCTAAAATGTGACTTTGAAGATCGGAAATATTTACTATATTTCTTTTTACAGGAAAGTATAAGTGTATGAGTCACTGTGGGATGTAAGCTGTAAGCATGAGTTCTCCAGCGATTTAAGCAGTGGCTCATTCAGGAGAGGTAAGAGACACAGGTGTGATCTCTGGGTTGGGAAGATCTCCAGAAGGAGGGCCTGACAATTTGCTCCAGTATTCTAGCCTGGAGAATGTCATGGATATGGGAGGCTGGTGGGCTACTGTCCATAGGGTCATAAAGAGTTGGACATGACTGAAGAGACTTAGCATGCATTCAGTAATGATACTTTTCTTATATTCTGTTCAAGCTTTATATTTAAGTTTTAGTATTGATTAGCCCCTGAAGCTTTGAAGAAAATAACATAGAAGGTTAACACCTTTTACTTGATCTCAGGCTTATGCATTAAGGCTTGAAATTTGCTTACAGTCATTATACTTGGTAGTGTAATTATAAATGTGATTAGGAAGAATAAAATGCAATTATACTATTTATAAAACCAGTAGTGAATTTTCAGCTTCAAAAATTTACATCTCTCAAGTTAACTTCTCTGAGCAAGGCACTGCTTATATTTCTTCTAATTCTGTATTTTTTTTTTTTTATTATCCAGTCCACTAGGGATAGGGGAATTATCCAATTCCCTTATCACTCCTTATCCCAACTTCTCACTGATATATTTCATATATCTCAATATTAAATCAATATTGAATATTATGGCTCAGTATTAATCATTACAGTGGGTTATGAGTTTTACAAGTAAACATTTAGTTCTTACATTTTGTGCATTCTTGATGCTGAGATAAATGAGCTACATTTCCTGGTAGTTTAGGTTCAAAATAGACATTTAAATAGATAATTGCACTAAAATGTGGGTGTTCTATGAAAAAAATATTTAACCCTAACTAAGGCAATGACACCCCACTCCAGTACTCTCACCTGGAAAATCCCATGGACAGAGGAATCTGGTAGGCTGCCGTCCATGGGGTCGTGAAGAGTCAGACACTACTGAGCAACTTCCCTTTCACTTTTCACTTTCATGCATTGGAAAAGGAAATGGCAACCCATTCCAGTGTTCTTGCCTGGAGAATCCCAGGGACGAGGGAGCCTGGTGGGCTGCCATCTATGGGGTCACACAGAGTCGGACAGGACTGAAGTGACTTAGTAGTAGTAGTAGTATAAAAGCATTTGGGATTTCTGCTTGGACAATAGCTTCCCAAGTGCATTATTAGTTTCCCCGGGAAACAATCAAGGGGAAGGAAAGGAAAGTTCTAAATTCCAGAGAGAGGGAGCAGGTAAAACACAGATTTTTTTGTTGTTTAGTTGCTAAGTCATGTCTGACTATTTAGGGATCCATGGACTGTAGCCCACCAGGCTCCTCTGTCCATAGGATTTCCCAGGCAAGAATACTGGACTGGGTTGCCATTTTCTTCTCCAGGGAATTTTTCCAACCCAGGGATTCAACCTGTGTCTCCTGTATTGGCAAGAAGATTCTTTACCACTGAGCTACCAGGGAAGTCTAAAGAACAAATACTAGTGGTAAATAATGTATGATTGCAAGCAGTTTAGTAGAAGTAAAATGATCTATGTGCATTGGTGTGCTAGAGCTGATCCCTACTTGCTCACTAGACCCATTTGTGCATGCTTTTGCCCTACATTGTTTTCAAAGAAATCTCTTTGGTAGCTCAACACTGGCCATGTCCAGAGTATTAACATGATGGCACTTGGCAACTTTTCAGTGCTGTTCCCTCTCTTTCTTTCTTTCCTCCTGCCTTACTTTTTGTCCTGGAGGGTTGATTGTTAAACATTTGTCAGGACAAAACTGCTTTTGTAGTAAAATGTTTTTAAGAAAGTTACACACTAGGATGTATGCAAAAAGAATGCAGAACTATGACTTAGCCATATGAGCAAGGACGTGAAAGACTACTTCTCACAGCCTTTCTAGGGGATATTCCTATACTCTAAAACATGGGAAATACTGACAAATATATGATGGGAAGCTGTTGAGGATTTTGAGGTGAAAAGATGGCTCTGATGATTTGTAGTGGGACTGAAATCAGTGTCCAAGAAACCAGTGACTACATGGTTCATGAAAAAATGGACGATCTTTATTTATTTTTTTGGGGAGCTTAAATTGAATGCTTGGAGAGCTATTCAAAAGAAAAGGAGCACTTCAGAGTCAGATGCAGTGCTCATGGGGAGAGCTACAGGGGTTGAAGAAAACATCTTTTTTTTTCCCCCAGGTTGAGCAAGAGGCTTCCTATAGCATGAGGGAGGAAATACTTCTCTATTTAATTGTAATGACAGTGAATGACTATTGTTAAATTCTCAAATGCTTATAGAAGAATTTAGGAGAGAGGAATGGAGGTCCATCAAACTATGAATATAGAATAGATTTGGTTGAACTACAAAGTAATGTATTGCTTTGATAATAGGACAAGATTCTGCTTAAGCCAAACTGCAAAAGAGCGATCAACACTTTATAAACTGTTGAAATAACTTCTTTATCAGTAGAGCATCACACTGTTTCACCACTTAACTTTCATAACTTTATCTTCTTTGAGCTATTTAATTTCTTATTATGATCTTGAGTGCTTGGCAGACAGATGCATATAAAATGACATAATGGACCTTTTATGGGCTATTCAACTGGTGATCTTTGAACTCATATTGCTAAGTAGTTTGTAGAAAGAAAAGCCATTTTAGTCAAGCTTTAATGCAATCTGCATTTCAAGCCCATACTGATGGTATATTTATTGATTCTAGTAAGATATTATACATTGTTAAACTTTTTTTTTAATGATATAAGAATCTGTCAAGTTTAGGAAAGAGTGATTGTATTTCATTCAGTTCACTGGCCATAAATTTCATGACTGAGTTCTGGTATATTACTTTCACACAGACATTTTGGTTGTACTCTGGGGGTCTAGAAAGATTCAAATTATGTAAACTGTAATGTAACTATACTCCAGATGAATTGGCTTGAACATTAAAGCTGTAGATTGAAGAAACCTTATACAGGTAAAGATTAAGATGTGGAGAAACAGCTTCCAACTATACCTGTCCTTAGAAATATAAATCTGAGTATCTTTAGTAATGAAGATGGAGGTACTATGCAATTATATGAAACTTTTCTCTGGATAATCCTTTACCTCTAAGGAGGAAAATGAACCAAGATAATATTATCATATACTTTCATCAGACTATGAATATATCTAGGAAAAGATGAAGAAAAATATGCTAAAAACTGTAGAGTCTGAGGTATCATCATTAACTGTGAGTTTAAAAAAATTCCTGCTATAGGTACATAGACGCTGGCAGAAGACATAGGGATCCTGATTGGAGACAAAAGGCCTTATTGTTCCCAGACCAACAGGCAACATGTTTTTGCTTCAGTTTCATTAGTTCCCTGTGACGGACACACCATAAGGTGACCTACCTCCTGATGTTCATGCTTTTGTGCGATCCCCTCTCCTTGAACATGAGAGGGATCTACAACTTTTTTTTTTTTTTAACCAGACAAATATAGTGAAAATGATAAACCTTTTAAAGTTAAGTTTCATTGTATGGCAAAGGTGATAAAGTTACTGATGATCACATTACATTCAGTAAGATTCTATCTTAGCAGATTGGAGCTGGGCACCAAATCCAGTTTATGCACTTGAGGAGGTAAGTTCAATGTTGGAGGACCCATTTGTCAATAAATTGCAGGGGATCATTAGAAACTGTGGGGAGCCTCTTATCAACAGCAAAAAAACTGAAGGTCCACAGTCATGGGTTAAAACGTTTGCCTGCAATGCAGGAGACCTGGGTCAGGAAGATCCCTTGGAGAAGGAAATGGCAATCCACTCCAGTATTCTTGCCTGGAGAATCCCATGGACAGAGGAGCCTGGTGGGCTACAGTCCTCAGGGTAGCAGAGTTGGGCATGACTGAGCAACTTCATTTTCACAGTCATACAACCATAAGTAACTAAAAATAAACTGAATGAACTTGCAGGCAGATTCTTCCTCTGTTGCGACTCTAGATGATCAAGGGTCCTGACTGGCACCTTAACTGCAGCCTTGTGAAATCTTGAGAACAGGACCAATTTAAGCTGTGTCTGGATACCTGACCCATGGAAATAATATGTGAGATAATAACTGCATCTTGTCTTAAACTACTGAATTGTAGTTATTTGTTATGTGGCACAGAGAACATGGCTGAAATCCCTTGAGAGCAGAAACAGGGCTTGATAAATGCTGTCCACACAGTGGGTCTGTGTCACAGTTGGTGACCCTTGAGACTAGAAAATTCTAACTTCATGGAAAGTATTCTAGAAAGCCTGTATAAACTTTCTCTTCTTAAGAACATATTACAATCTCGTACAGGTAATCTGCCTTCTGGCTCTGAGGAAGGTACTATATTCATTTTCCAAGGCTGTTTGCTATACAAATATCCTTGAAAAGTCATCTGGGACAAGTGCTGTCACAAGATTAGGCATGGAGAATTGTTGCCAACAGCCCAGAGGTACTTTCAGCACTCTAGGAGAATTTCCATATACTTAGCGGGATACAGTTTTCTGGAAGAGACTCTTGTTGTGTCTCATTCATGCCAAAATGTTCATTTGGGGCAATAAAACAACTTAGCCTATTTTATAAAATAATATTTAGTTATCTACTTTTTCCCTTGATAAACAAATTATAATCACAGTTGCTGATGCACAGATTATATTGTACTTTGATATAGAGTAGCTGTGGGATTCTGAGGAACTTAAAAATATCCATTAAAGGATACAGGGAGAATTTTATACTATGCCTTAAATATAGAGATATAAATGTATGATCTCCTTTTCAGTACTCAAAAATAATGGTATTTTAAGATATATAAACATAAGAATCTGAAGATGTTATAAAACATTAATAAAAATATTAAATTCATTTTAAGTAACCATTTTAAGCTATAAATATTTTTGGTTGTTTATGAGTTTCTAATATCTTTACTTTAGAGGATTAAATACAGATTGTGACTCCATGAGTAGAGTTAAGTCTTGGGTGCTTTATCATGAGAGCTGGAACATCAAACTAAATGAATAAGACTTTATTGATTTGGTAGTATTTGCTCAATATGTAGGATTTAGGATCCTGGAAAAGATCTCAGGTGATATATAGATTCCACTAGAGTAAGTTTTAAGTGTGGAAATATTGATAGTCAAAGTAAATGAGTACTCAAGAATCTGTACCTGTGATATTGTAGCTAATAGGTAAAAATATATTTGACTATTTAGATGAGAAAATACACACTTCTCATATATCTATATCTATCTATCTATATATATCTCAGGGTTTTATCTACAGTTCCTGGCTCACATCTTCCAAAACCCTTGGGATTTCTTGAGTGATAAGTGCAATGGAGTAATATTTGATCTCTTGCCCTGAGTTCCTGAAAACTGAGGAAGCTTGCAGTTGAATCAATCAACAATGGCCAACGGTTTAATCAATCTTGGCTATGTAATGAAGCTTTCATAAAAACCCCAAAAGACAAGGATTGGAGAACTTTCATGATGGTGAACACATGGGGGTTGGGGAAAGTGGCACACATGGAAAGGAAATGGAAGTTTTGAGCTCTTTCCCCAAGCTTTGCCCAAGGAATATGTTCTTCTGGCTGTTGATTCTTATTCTCAGTATTCTTTTATAATAAATCAGTAATCTAGTGGGAAAATTGGGTATTCTCAAGTTCTGTGAACCATTCTGTTTAAAGTACAAATAACAACCTGAACTTTCAATTGGCATCCTGAGCTGGAGGGGGATTTTGAAACTTCCAGTTGTAAGTAGTCTGTCAGAAGCACAGAAAGCAACTTGGTCTGCATCTACCTTTGTAGAAGGCAATGCCTGGGACTCAGCCCTTTAGTTGAGTGGAATCTGATTCTATTTCCAGGTAGATAGAGTCAGAATTGAGCTGACATCCAAGAATAGCTCATTTGTATGGGAAAGATTACACACATAGAGACACACAGAGTGAATTGAGTCTAAGAACCCTAAAGCTATCCCCAGAAGTAAGTTTTAAGAATGAATGATCTGATGGATAAAGAAAATTGTCCTACTAAACAGTTAAATTTTATTTCTTATTGATAGTATCTGGACCTAAGTCAATTTGATTCAGAGACCACTCATTAAAGAAAATGTTAGGTCCTTTGGCAAAAAGACTGTAACATCATAGCAAACATAAAAGCTAATGTGCCTTCAGTGGGACACAAATTCTTGCAGGACAATGAAGACTCTTTGGTAAATTTACAACACTGATTCAATTTCACCCTAGAACAGTCATTCCTTCATTCAGACGGGGATAGAGACATATGTTAGGTATGGGTCTGTCTTTCCTGTCCCCAAAGCCACAACCAACACTCTTATTAAAAGGCTTATAGACTTCTTTCTTCATGGACATGGGCTCCCATAAAATATTACTTTTGACAATTGTAGCCATTTTAGTTTTTAAATTTTTAAAAGTAATGTGCAGTAATGAGCTGTGACTGTGGGATCCACTGGTCCTATCACACAACCTAGAAGCTATTAGACTTATAATAGACTGGAATGATTGCAAAGCTGAACTGGCAAATCAGAAGTGATACTTCTGAAATGGCCAGGTATCATTGTCCAGGATTCAGGATCTACCTTAAAGCAAAGATGTTTATGTAGTGCTATATACATATTAGGAGGAATTCATGGACTTGATATTCACATGGAAAAAAGAATGGCCAAGTTTATCATAATTCCCAGTGATTCCTTGGGGAATTGCTTCCTATCCTTGCTAATCTGAGTTCTGCAAGATTGGGTGCCAATGGGAGAAACATTTCAACCAAGGGACACATCAAGAATTCTGCTGAACTCTTAAGAGATTGGCACTGTTTGTTGAGGAATCTAATTTCAAGGTCAAAATCTGGTATGACCTTTCAGACCCAAGTTTAGTTAATTAACAAAGAAGTCTTTGTTAATTTGCAGGCTCATGGGAGAAAGCCCTACCCACAGAAGTCTTAGTCTACGGCCTTGCCTTACAGACTTCTGAAAAAGTTACTGCCAAAGAGACAGGTCTCCTAACCAGGCCAGCTAACATATTCACATTTTTGGCTGAGGAACCTCCATTCAGAGGCCTTCCAATCAGGGTATCAACTGAGATGTTTTTACTTTTCCTCCTTACCAGGGGATCTTAACTGAGACAACTGTCTCCACTCTGACTCGGGACTGTTGCACTCTTATTACTTCCTACTCTTCTCCTCCAGACCCCAGTCACACACACACACACACACACACACACACATACACACACACACACACACACAAATAAATAACAGGAATTTATTCAGGATTCCTCTTTAATAAGATAGTTCCCTCATCTGCCCTGATCTGCCTGACTCCCACTTGATACCACTCCATGGGGAGAAATGGATCATTGGGAAAGCTTTGGACTTCATGCAAAGGAAAAACATGTAAAAAGAGGAGTCATCAAGTTGTCAGGGATCAGGGACCCTGATCATCAATCTGAGACAGAACTTCAGTTATACAGTGGGGTCAGAGAGGGACATTGTTGGCACCCAGAGAAGCTTTTTGGATGTCTTTTGGTATACGCCTGCCCAATTCTGATGGTCCATATGTAAATACACTGACTTCTGTCAGAGAAAATCATGATGATCCCTTGGGCACAAGTATCTGTGCCATGCCTTAATGAAACACTGCAAGATGGCTACAGGCCATACTTCAAGCTGAGGGGAAGCAGGCCAGTCAATCCTAAAGGAAATCAACCATGAATATTCACTGGAGGTTCTGATACTGAAGCTGAAGCTCAAATACTTTCACCACCTAATGTGAAGAGCCAACTCATTAGAGAAGATGCTGATGCTGGGAGAGATTGAAGGCTGGAGGAGAAGGGGAAAACAGAGGACAAGATAGCTGGATGGCATCACTGAGTCAATGGATATGAGTTTGAGCAAGCTCCAGGAGATAGTGAAGGAAAGGGAAACCTGGAGTGCTGTAGCTCATAGGGTCTCAAAAAGTCAGACATCACTGAGTGACTGAACAGCAATAAGAGAAAAGAAGAGAGGTATCTATTGAAATGTTACATCGAGGAGTTTTAATTTGTCTTACTAATCTCCTACTTCTAAGTTCTCCCATGAACATTGACCTATGTGAACCTTGAAAAAACTTCTGGCAATTCATATGCAAACAAAAAAGACCCAAAGTAGCAAAGCAGTCTTGGAAAAGAAGAATGGAGCTTGAGGAATCATATTTCTGACTTCAGATTATACTACAAAGCTACAGCTATCAAGACAATATGGTACTGGCACAAAAACAGAAATATAGACCAATGGAGCAAGATAGAAAACCCAGAAATAAACCCATGTACCTATGGGCACCTTATATTTGCCAAAGGAGGCAAGAATATATAATGGGGCAAAGACAGCCTCTTCAATAAATAGTGCTGGAAAAATTGGACAGCTACATGGAAAAGAATGAGATTAGAACACTTTCTAACACCATACACAAAGATAAACTCAAAATGGATTAAAAACCCAAGTACCAGGCTAGAAACTATAAAACACTTAGAGGAAAATATAGGTAGGACATTTCATGACATAAATCAAAGCAAGATCCTCTAAGACCCATCTCTTAGTGTAATGGAAATAAAAACAAAAACCAACAAGTGGGACCTGATTAAACTTAAAAAAATTTTGCACAGCAAAGAAAACCGTAAACAAGGAAAAAAGACAACCCTTGGAAAGGGGCGAATATAATAGCAAATGAGACAACTGACAAAAGGTTAATTCCCAAAATATATAAGCAGCTCATGGAACTCAATACCAGAAAAACAAATAACCCAGTCAAAAAGTAAGAAAAATACCTACACAGACATTTCTCCAAAGAAGACATATAGATAGCTAACAAACACATGAAAAGATGCTCAATGTTGCTCATTATTAGAGATATGCAAATCAAAACCACAATGCGATATTACCTCACACTGGTTAGAATGGCCATCATCAAAAAGTATACAAACAATAAATTCTGGAGAGGATATGGAGCAAAGGGAACACTCTTGTACTGTTGGTGGGAATGTAAATTGATATAGCCATTATGAAGATGGTGTGGAGTTTCCTTAAAAAAGTAGGAATGAAACCATATGACCCATCAATCCCACTCCTAGGCATATATCATGAGGAAACCAAAATTGAAAAAGACACATATATCCCATTGTTCATTGCAACACTACTTACAATAGCTAGAATATGAAAGCAAATGAGATGTCCATCAAAAGATGAACAGATGGATAAATAAGCTGTGGTGCATATACACAATGAAATATTATTCAACCATAAAAAGGAACACATGTGAGCCAGTTCTGATGAGGTGGATGAACCTAGAATCTATTATACAGAGTGAAGTGAGTTAGAAAGAAAAAGATAAATATAGTAGTGTAACACACATATATGGAATCTAAGAAATTTGTACTGAAGAATTTATTTACAGGGCAGCAATGGAGAAACAGACATAGAGAATAGACTTATGGACATGAGGAGAGAGGAGAAGGGTGAGATGTATGAAAGAGTAACATGGAAACTTAAATTACCACATGTAAAATAGATAGCCAATGAGAATTTGCTGTCTGGCTCAGGAAACTCAAACAGGAGCTCTGTATCAGCCTAGAGGGGTGGGATGGGGAGGGAGATGGGAGGGAGCTTCAAGAGGGCATATATGTATACCTATGGCTGATTCATGTTGAGGTTGGATAGAAAACAATAAAATTCTGTAAAGCAATTATCCTCCAATTAAAAATTAATTAAAAAATAAATGTTTTTGAAGATGTAAAAAGAAATGTATATAAAGTGGGTAAACCAGTACAAGTGGTGGAAACTGTGATGCGGCACTAGGTTCTATTAAAGAATTAGAAGTGCTGTTGGCAATGTGGATGGAAGACAGCCTTCAACTCTCAAGTTCTTCAGAGATTGGCTCTGCTATAGAAATCTGGAGATCCATACTCTTCTCACAGCCTAAATCCAATGATTGATAGAGCTGTAATATAAAGGCCTAGCTATTTTGGTTTCCAGCAGGATAACTGATAAAGCATACTCACTCCAGACATGGCCATAGTTTGGCTGTCTGGACTTCTCTCTCTGAAGGATACTGTTCCTTTCTCCTTCATTCTGGGATCACTGATTCCAAGGAGACTCACTAATGAAGAGTCTGCCAAAGAAACTCGAGTGTGAATCTCTTGGGCTTCCACTTTCTGTGCCATTTTTTTTTTTTAATTTTGAATCACTAAAATTCTAATGACTCGTAGGCTGAAAACATAATCTACCTAAGTGTAATTAATTCTTTTGAACTCATTTCCAAGTTAAAAATTTAACTTTAAAAATTAAGTACAATGTTTTGACTTATATAGGTAGTATAAGGGCTTCCCTGGTGGCTCAGATGGTATAGAATCCACCTGCAAAGTGGAAAATCTGGGTTCAAAGGAAATGGCTGCCCAATCCAGTATTCTAGCTTACAGAATTGCATGGACAGAGGAGCCCGGCAGGCTATATAGTCCATGGAGCTAAAAAGAATCAGACATGGCTGAGCAACTTTTATTTTCACTTTCTTTTAAATTTTGATAGCTGATTTACATTTTCAGTTCAGTTAAGTCGCTCAGTCGTGTCCGACTCTTTGCGACCCCATGAATCGCAGCATGCCAGGCCTCCCTGTTCATTATCATCTCTCGGAGTTCACTCAGATTCAAGTCCATCGAGTTTGTGATGCCATCGAGCCATCTCATCCTCGGTCGTCCTCTTCTCCTCCTGCCCCTAATCCCTCCCAGCATCAGAGTCTTTTCCAATGAGTCAGCTCTTCGCATGAGATGGCCAAAGCACTGGAGTTTCAGCTTTAGCATGGTTCTTTCCAAAGAAATCGCAAGGTTGATCTCCTTCAGAATGGACTGGTTGGATCTCCTTGCAGTCCGAGAGACTCCCAAGAGTCTTCTCCAACATCACAGTTCAAAAGCATCAATTCTTTGGCGCTCAGCCTTCTTCATAGTCCAACTCTCACATCCATACATGACCACAGGAAAAACCATAGCCTTGACTAGACGGACCTTCATCGGCAAAGTAATGTCTCTGCTTTTGAATATACTATCTAGGTTGGTCATAACTTTTCTTCCAAGGAGTAAGCGTCTTCCAACTTTATGGCTGCAGTCACTATCTGCAGTGATTTTTGAGCCCCCCAAAATAAAGTCTGACACTGTTTCCACTGTTTCTCCATCTATTTCCCATGAAGTGATGGGACTGGATGCCATGATCTTTGTTTTCTAAATGTTGAGCTTTAAACCAACCTCTTCCCTCTCCTCTTTCACTTTTATCAAGAGGCTCTTTAGTTCTTCTTCACTTTCTGCCATAAGCGTGATATCATCTGCATATCTGAGGTTATTGATGTTTCTCCTGGCAATCTTGATTCCAGCTTGTGTTTCTTCCAGTCCAGCATTTTTCATGATGTACTCTGCATATAAGTTAAATAAGCAGGGTGCAATATACAGCCTTGATGGACTCCTTTTCCTATTTGGAACCAGTCAGTTGTTCCATGTCCAGTTTCAGCTGTTGCTTCCTGGCCTGCATACAGATCTCTCAAGAAGCAGGTTAGGGTTAGACTTCATAAATATTGAAATAAAATGTATCAGGTGTTTGTTCATGAAAAATTCTGGGCCATCATAAATAAAACCATGAGTAGGAATGCACTTTAATCAATATGAAAATAAAAGTATGCATTGGGAGACTACAATTGTCTTATATTGCATATCTGGATATTATCCAAAAGCTGTAGTTGATTATTCTGTCTTAAATGACATTTAGTTAAAGACTAAATCTTTGCATCCTCACCACTTCACTGCCCAACCCATACCTTTGTATGTTGCAATCCTAAACATCAATGTGATGACATTTGGAGGTAGGGCCTTTAGAGGTGATTATGTCATGAGAATGGAGCCCTAATGAATAGGATTGATGTCCATATAAGGAGATCCCAGAAACCTCCTTTGCCCCTTCTATCTTGTGAGTTATAGAGATAAGATGGTCCTCTATGAATCAGGAAGCCAGAACTCACCAGACAGCAAATCTGCCAGTACCTTGATTTTGGACTCCCCAGCATTCAGAGCTGTGAAAGACCCTGTTTAAAAGCCACACAGTCACTTTTATCATGTTATAGCAGCCCGAATGGACTAAGACAGCAGGTTACTTTGGCTTATTGAAATGATGAGTCTCAGAAACTTACTACAGGTCAAATTATTTGTAAGAGAAACATGGTTTCTCAGTATTAAAATTCATTCTACTGGGGGCCAAGTTTTTCTTATTGCAAAAATGAAGCTATGTTTTAAAATATGTTTAGTAACTCAAATAAATCAAGATTTCAGAAAAATGTCCACTTAGCAATGCTGTTGTATTGTAATATACATGTCAATATACATGTCACACACACACAAACACATAGATGACAATGAAAACTGAGATACTTATAATTGACTTATGTGTATAACTTTGAAGGGAAAATAGTCTGTTTTCATATTTTCACGAGATAATCTCTTCATAAATTGAATCTTGCCTTATAATACCCTTGTTTCCAGGCCAAACCAGACCCATGAGGAATCAATGTCTTTATTTAAGTGTCCAGTGTAATTTCTATGAGGACGAGAGATTGTCTAATTTTTCTATGGCTTTGTGCTAATCACAGTCTGGAATTTCAGTCCTCACATCTTTCCTTAAGATAATGCTAACTCCACTGCTCTGATTTGAGCAGTAGGATGACTGAAGACAATGCCAAACTTTCCTTTTCTGTTTCCAAACTGAGTCATTGACCATACTTCAGATGTATAAGTATATAGAATAGCCTTTTCTGAAATTTGGAAATTTCTAAGATAACTATAATTTAGAGGGAAGATGTCTTCCAAAAAAAAAAGAAAGAAAATCCAAAATGGCCACTAAAATTTAGTTCTTTAGTATCACCGTTTATTTTTCTAGCCTCCAATAACAGGTGAGGAGGAGGTGTATTTAAAAAGAAATGGCACTGTGGTTTTGTAAAGGGATTGCCTTGTTCAGAAACTTTCCCACCATGAGAGTTCCCTTCTCTCTCCACTTTCTGGACAGTTTCTTTCCTTCAACCTTCCATATTTTTATTTTTCTCTCCTAGAGTTTGCACATATGCAGTTTTCACCTTTGCCTACAAGGATATCAGTAGACATCACTGTCTGCAGAAGTATGTGACAACACTCATTCCTATGTTATTCAATGTGTAATGGGCAGAGTAAGAATGTACTTCTCCATAGACAGAAAATGTATTTATCAAATTGACTAATAGCTACCTCATATTTACTTTGTGTTTCCAATGTTCTGCAGCAGAGTTGCAACTGAATTTAGCTATATTTGCTTTGTATGACCATTATAATTAAGTGGATAATCAAATAAATATTGAATATCATACTTAGTGAGGAAATCCTAAAAATAGTATGATTAAAGTCAGACAAAAACAAGGATGTCAATGATCTTGAACATTATTTAACGTTGCTCTGGAGGTACTAGCAAAATGTAATTAAAGATAAAAGAAAAGAAATATACTTTAAAGGAGGAAAAAATATGTCATTATTTACGTGTATCATTCTAACCTGAAGCTCAAATAGAAGCAAATGAAACATTGCTGAAAAAGGATAAATGATTTAGAAATTAGGTTTATTTATACCATTTAAAGCCAAGACATAGGGAAAACCAATAGACCATTTAGGTATGACATAAATCCCTTATGATTATACAGTGGAAGTGAGAAATAGATTTAAGGGTGGCATGGACTAACAGAAGCAGAAGATATTAAGAAGAGGTGGCAAGAATACACAGAAGAACTGTACAAAAAAGATCTTCATGACTCAGATAATCACAATGGTGTGATCACTGGCCTAGAGCCAGACATCCTGGAATGTGAAGTCAAGTGGACCTTAGAAAGCATCACTATGAACAAAGCTAATGGAAGTGATGGAATTCCAGTTGAGCTATTTAAAATCCTGGAAGACGATACTATAAAAGTGCTGCACTCAATGTGCCAGCAAATTTGGAAAGCTCAGCAGTGGCCACAGGACTGGAGAAGTTCAGTTTTCATTCCAATACCAAAGAAAGTCAATGTCAAAGAATGCTCAAACTACTGCACAATTGCACCCATCTCACACGTGCCCAAAGTAATGCTCAAAATTCTCTAAGCCAAGCTTCAGCAATACATGAACTGTGAGCTTCCAGATATTCAAGCTGGTTTTAGAAAAGGCAGAGGAACCAGAGATAAAATTGCCAACATCCACTGGATCATAGAAAACACGAGTTCCAGAAAAACATCTATTTCTGCTTTATTGACTATGCCAAAGCCTTTGACTGTATGGATCACAATAAACTGTGGAAAATTCTGAGAGATGGGAATATCAGACCACCTGACCTGCCTCTTAAGAAACTTATATGCAGGTCAGGAAGCAACAATTAGAACTGGACATGGAACAACAGACTGGTTCCAAACAGGAAAAGGAGTATGTCAAGGGTGTATATTGTCACCCTGCTTATTTAACTTATATGCA
>SJYC01112357.1:0-11139 GCA_006408675.1 Madoqua kirkii | reverse complement strand
TTGTTTTGTGGAGTTTATTCCGTGTTGAAGTGTTCTTTTGATGAAGTAGTGAGGGAGAAAGTGTCCTCCCCGTCCTATTCCGCCGCCATCTTTTTTCTGATCCCCCTAAACTTACATTATTGATTCATTACAATATTGATTGATCGATTCATTAATAAATATCTATGGGCCACAACATACATATCTATTAATAAATACGTAAATGTGGTCTCAGACAAGTCATTGAGCTGTTGAAAAAAAAAATTGAAGACAAAACTAAATCGAAATATATTCTGTCTTCATAGATTAGGAAAACTAAAATGGTTAAAACTTCCATATTAACCAAAACAATTGATAGAGTCAAGTTCAATCCTTGTAACAAAGTCCAATAGCATTTTCACAGAAATATAATGATTTTAAATTTAAATGGAACTAGAAGTAGCCAGTGGTCATTAATAGTCACAACAATCTTTGTTTTCATGAGAGTAAATCTTAAAAATTCTCAGCACAAGAAAAAAATTGCAACTCTCTGTGGTGACAAATTGTAACTCAATTTATTATGCTTATCTTTTCGCACCACATACAAATAGGTAATCATCATGTGTTCACCTGAAACTAATGTTTCATGTCAATTATACCTCAAAAAATTGAACTGCCCACAATGTGTGTTTAAATATCCATTTTACTGTAATCTACAAAAATGATTTGAGTAAAATTTCTTTTCTATTTATACTTTTACTATCACTCATTATATGCCATTAGCCTATTTCCATAAAAATGAACACAAAGACTAAGGGTGGGGTGGGGGAACACAAGCGTGGTAGCTGTCTTTATCCTTGCTACTGAAAAGTTCATCATCTACTGAAATATTTAGTTTTGTAATATGCGAAAAAAATGAGAGCAAAATATAGAATTAAAAAAAGAATATATGTAACAGTAGAACTTAGTAATTTAATAATGACTAACACGCTACCATGTTAAGCACTGCTTGAAGCACTTCATAAGTTTTCATTTTTCCTCTGAATAAAAATTATTCTCACACTTTGTAGTGAGGAAGCTGGTGCTGAGATAGATTAATATCTGATAAGAGGATGACAGGATGAGATGGTTGAATATGAGTTTGAGCAAGCTCCAAGAAATGGTGACAGGGAGGGAAGCCTGGCTTGATGCAGTTCCTGGGGTCACAAAGTGTTGGACATGGCTGCGTGATTGAACTACAAGGGGTAAACTTTGTTTTAAAACCTGTGTCAACTCAACTTTAGTCATATCTGTTAACCACTATGCTGTATCAAACAGGGATTCATTCTAAAATCTGCTAATACCATACATTTATAAATGTATACATTTATACATTTCTCTTAATATGAAAGAGCTATTTTATATAGTATATAATTTGATCTTTATATTTCTGTGAATAACATGAAAATTTTACTCCATTATGCATAGGAGCAAACTAAAATTTTGAGTGGATATTCATGGCAATGTTAGGAATCCAAAGCAACTCTTCCCAATATATAACAGTAATATATTTACTTTATGTCACTCTGAGATCACTTTAGTGCTATAAAATGCTGAGCAGGGATGATAACTAAAATGTTACAATTCCTATTAACCAAGATATCAGAAAAATAAAGATTTTTATGGTGCACTATCTGCCTGTGAAGTGATGCATAGAATGTATTGTCAATATCTGCTATTGTAATTTCACATTGGTTGAATTTAAAATTGTATGCTTCTAATTTTATATATACTGCTACTGTGAAAGAAAATAATTTAAAATCTCAAAATAATGAAGTTAAAATATTGGCATAGCAGTAAAGAGTCTGCCTTTATAGGAGATGTAGGAGATGCAGGAGATGTGGGTTACATCTCTGGGTCGGAAAGAGCCCTTGGTGGTGGAAATGGCAACTCACTCCAGTATTCATGCCTGGAGAATCTTGTGGATAGAGGAGCCTGGTGGGCTACAGGCTATAGCCTTGCAGAGTTCGATATGAGTGAGCGCACATGCATACATTGATTCAATAAACAGAGAACTAACTAATTGAAATCAACTTTTTTCCTTTGTCTTTATTAACATGCCTTTTTGATACAGTGTTTGGAGGGGGGGAACCAAACATTTTTTTTTTCATAATGATATCAGAGGAAAATATTTTTGTTAACTGTTCAAAGAAATATCTATTACTGAAATTCACAACTGAGCCAACCAAAAATTACCTTATCAGTACTATACTTTACATTGTACAGCAGGTGGTGATGAAAACCATCTCCAAGAAAAAGAAATGCAAAAAGGCAAAATGGTTGTCTGAGGAGGCTTTAAAAATAGCTGAGACACAGAGGTATAGAACGGACTTTTGGCTTCAGAGGGAGAGGGAGAGGGTGGGAAGATCTGGGAGAATGACAACAAAACATGTACACAATCATATGGGAGATGAAGCACCAGTCTATGTTCAATACAGGATACAGGATGCTTGGGGCCGATGTATGGGATGAACCGGGGAATGGGCAGGGAAGGGAGGTGGGAGGGGGCTTTAGCATGGGGAGATCGTGTACACCTGTGGCTGATTCATGTCAATGTATGGCAGAACCAATACAGTACTGTGAAATGGAAAAAAAATAATAAAGAAACATGTATACAATCATATGGGAGATGAAGCACCAGTCTATGTTCAATACAGGATACAGGATGCTTGGGGCCGATGTATGGGATGAACCGGGGAATGGGCAGGGAAGGGAGGTGGGAGGGGGCTTTAGCATGGGGAGATCGTGTACACCTGTGGCTGATTCATGTCAATGTATGGCAGAACCAATACAGTACTGTGAAATGGAAAAAAAATAATAAAAAATAAAAAAATAAAAAGCAAAAAAAAAAAAATAAAAATAGCTGAGAAAAGAGAATTGAAAAGCAAAGGAAAAAAGGAAAGATATACTCACTAAATGCAAATTTCCATAGGATAGCAAGGAAAGATAAGAAAGCCTTCTTCAGTTATCAATGCAAAGAAATAGAGGAAACAACAGAATGAGAAAGACTAGAGATCTCTTCAAGAAAATCTGAGATACCAAGAGAACATTCTTAATGACTTGGAAAACCGCAAGAGTGTGATCACTCCCCTAGAGCCAGACATCCTGGTGTGTGAAGTTAAGTGGGAATTAGGGATCATTACTGTGAACAAAGCTAGTGGAGGTGATGGAATTCCAGCTGAGCTATTTCAAATCCTCAAAGATGACACTGTGAAAGTGCTGCAGTAAATATGCCAGCAAATTTGGAAAACTCAGTAGTGGCCACAAGACTGTTAAAATTCAGTTTCATTCCAACCCAAAGAAAGCAATATTAAAGAGTGTTTACCACACAATTACATTGATTTCACATGATAGCAAGATAATGTTCAAAATCCTTCAAGCTAGACTTCAACAGTATGTGAAGCAAGAACTTCCAGCTAAACAAGCTGGATTTAGAAAAGACAGAAGAACCAGAGATCAAACTGGCAACATATATTGGATCATAGAAAAAGTAAGAGAATTCCAGAAAAACAAACAAACAAACAAAAAAACCCAACAACAACATGTACTTCTGCTTCATTGACTGTATTAAAGCCTTTGACTATGTGGGTCACAAGAAACTGTGGAAAATTCTTAAAGAGATGGGGATACCAGACTGCCTTACCTGCCTCCTGAGAAAAGTGTATGCAGGTCAAGAAGGAACAGTTAGAACAGAACTTGGGACAACAGACTGGTTCAAAATTGGGAAAGGAGTATGTCAAGGCTGTATATTGTCACCCTGCTTATTTAACTTGATGCAGAATGGTGTAATGGTGAAACTCACTCAGTTGCGTCTGCTTCTTGTGATCCCATGGGCTGTACAGTCCATGAAATTCTCCATGCCAGAATACTGTAGTGGTTAGTCATTCCAATCTCCAGAGTATTTTCCAAAACCAGGGATCAAGCCCAGGTCTCCTGCATTGCAGGCGGGTATTTTACCAGCTGAGCTACCAAGGAAGCCCCATGTAGTCTGTATAGAGTACATCATGTGAAATGTTTCTTGGATGAATCACAAGCTAGAATTTAGATTGCCTGGAGAACTATCAATAACCTCAGATAACACCATAGTAACTGCAGAAAGTGAAGAAAAAATAAAGAGCTCTTGATTGATGAAGGTGAAAGAGTGAAAAAGCTTGCTTGAAACTCAACATTCAAATCCTAAGATTATGGCATCAGGTCCCATCACTTCATGGCAAATCGATGAGTATACAATGGAAACAGTGACAGACTTTATTTTCTTGGAGTCCAAAATCACTCTGGACTGTGAATGCAGCTATGAATTTAAAAGATGCTTGCTCCTTTGAAGAGGAGCTATGACAAACCTAGATAGCATATTAAACAGCAGAGATATCACTTTGCAGACAGTGGGTCACACAGTGAAAGCTATGGTTTTTCCAGTAGTCATGTAAAGATCTGAGAGTTGGACCATAAAGAAGGCTGAGTACCAGTGAATTGATACTTTCAAACTATGATTTGGAGAAGACTCTTGACAGTCCCTGTACAACAAGGTCATCAAGCCACTCAATGCTAAAGCAAATAAACATTGAATATTCATTGGAAGTACTGATGTTGAAGCTGAAGCTCCAATACTTTGGCCACCTGATGGGAAAAGCCAAGGTTTTGAAAAGACCCTGATGCTGGAAAAGATTGAGGGCAGGAAAGGAAGGTGGTGACAGAGGATGAGATGGCTAGATGCATCAGTGACTCAATGGACATGAGTTTGAACAAACCCAGGGAACAGCAAAGGACAGGGAAGTCTGCCATACTGCAGTCCATGGGTTACAGTCAGACACAACTGAGTGGCTAAACAACTTTGCTTTAAGACTCAATCTTTGTGTGTCCAGCAGTAAACCTATATATGCTGTAATAGTCTGTACAATCCCAACATATTCTCCATTTTATAAAATACATGAAAATAAGTTAGACAATTTTGAGATGCTGCTATATATCTATTAAGTTCAGTTTAGTTCAGTTCAGTTGCTCAGTTGTGTCTGACTATTTGCCACCCCATGAACTGTAGCACGCCAGGCCTCCCTGTCCATCATTAACTCCCAAAGTTCACTCAGACTCATGTCCATTGAGTCGATGATGTTATCCAGCCATCTCATGCTGTGTTGTCCCCTTCTCTTCCTGTCCCCAAGCCCTCCGAGCATTAGGGTTTTTTCCAGTGAGTCAGCTCTTCTCATGAGGTGGCCAAAGTACTGGAGTTTCAGCTTTAGCATCATTCCTTCCAGACAAACCCCAAGGCTGATCTCCTTCAGAATGGACTGGTTGGATCTCCTTGCAGTCCAAGGCACTCTCAAGAGTCTTCTCCAATACCACATTTCAAAAGCATCCATTCTTTGGCTCTCAGCTTTCTTCACAGTCCAACTCTCACATCCATACATGACCAAAGGAAAAACCATAGCACTGACTAGATGGACATTTGTTGGCAAAGTAATATCTCTTTTTTTCAATATTCTATCTAGATGGGTCATAACTTTATTCCAAGGAGTAGGCGTCTTTTAATTTCATGGCAGCATTCACCATCTGCAATAATTTTGGAGCCCAGAAAAATAAAGTCTGACACTGTTTCCACTGTTTCCCCATCTATTTGCCAAGAAGTGATGGGACCAGATGCCATGATCTTCATTTTCTGAGCTTTAAGCCAACTTTTTCACTCTCCTCTTTCACTTTCATCAAGAGGATTTTTAGTTCCTCTTCACTTTCTACAATAAGGGTGGTGTCATCTGCATATCTGAGGTGATTGATATTTCTCCTGGCAGTCTTGATTCCAGCTTGTGCTTCTTCCAGCCCAGCGTTTCTCATGATGTACTCTGCATATAATTAAATAAGTAGGGTGACAATATACAGCCTTGATGTACTCCTTTTTTCTATTTGAAATCAGTCATTTGTTCCATGTCCAGTTCTCTGTTGCTTCCTGACCTGCATATAGGTTTCTCAAGAGGCATGTCATGTGGTTTCATATTCCCATCTCTTTCAGAATTTTTCACAGTTTATTGTGATCCACACAGTCAAAGGCTTTGGCATAGTCAATAAAGCAAAAATGGATGTTTTTCTGGAACTCTCTTGCTTTTCCCGTGATCCAGCGGATGTTGGTAATTTGATCTCTGGTTCCTCTGCCTTTTCTAAAACCAGCTTGAGCATACAGAATTTCACGCTTCACGTATTGCTGAAGCCTGGCTTGGAGAATTTTGAGCATTTTTTTTGAGTGCGTCTGAGATGAGTGCAATTGTGCAGTAGTTTGAACATTTTTTGGCATTGGCTTTCTTTGGTATTGGAATGAAAACTGACCTTTTCCCATCCTGTGGCCACTGCTGAGTTTTCCAAATTTGCTGGCATATTGAGCACAGCACTTTCACAGCATCATCTTCTAGGATTTGAAACAGCTCAACTGGAATTCCACCACCTCCATTAGCTTTGTTTGTAGTTATGCTTTCTAAGGCCCACTTGACTTCACATTTCAGGATGTCTGGCTCTAGGTCAGTGATCACACTGTCGTCTTTATCTGGGTCATGAAGATATTGTTTTTTATAGTTATTTTGTGTATTCTTGCCACCTCTTCTTAATATCTTCTGCTTCTGTTAGGTCCATGCCATTTCTGTCCTTTATCGAGCCCATCTTTGCATGAAATATTCCCTTTGTATCTCGAATTTTCATGAAGAGATCTCTAGTCTTTCCCATTCTTTTGTTTTCCTCTATTTCTTTGCATTGATAACTGAAGAAGGCTTTCTTATCTCTCCTTGCTATTCTTTGGAACTTGGCATTCAGATGCTTATATCTTTCCTTTCCTCCTTTGTTTTTGCTTCTCTTCTTTTCACAGGTATTTGTAAGGCCTCCTCAGACAGCCATTTTGCTTTTTTGCATTTCATTTCCATGGGGATGGTCTTGATCTCTGTCTCCTGTACATAATTCATCAGGCACTCTTTTGATCAGATTAGTCCCTTAAATCTAGTTCTCACTGCTACTGTATAATCATAGGGGATTTGATTTAAGTCGTACCTGCCTGGCCTAGTGGTTTCCCCTACTTTCTTCAATTTAAGTCTGAATTTGGCAATAAGGAGTTCATGATCTGAGTCACAGTCAGCTCCTGGTCTTTTTTTTTTTTGCTGACTATATAGAGCTTCTCCATCTTCGGCTGCAAAGAATATAATCAATCTGTTTTTGGTGTTGATCATCTGATGATGTCCATGTGTTGAGTCTTCTCTTGTGTTGTTGGAAGAGGATGTTTGCTGTGACCAGTGCGTTCTCCTCACAAAAGTTTATTAGGCTTTGCCTTGCTTCATTCCATATTCCAAGGCCAAATTTGCCTGTTACTCCAGGTGTTTCTTGACTTACTACTTTTACATTCCAATCCCCTATAATGAAAAAGACATCTTTTTTTGGGTGTTAGTTCTATAAGATCTTGTAGGTATTCATAGAACCGTTCAACTTCAGCTTCTTCAGCATTACTGGTTTGGCATAGAATTGGATTACTGTGATATTTCCATTATACAAGCTCAATATAAAATAGTGATTATATCAAGTGATGAAAAGGATGTGAAAAAACTAGGTCTCTTATAAATTGCTGATGAAACTGTAAAACTATACGACCATTATTGAAACTATTTTGGAAATTTCTTGTAAAATTTGGGCTTCCCTGGTGTCCCACATAGTAAAGAATCTTCTTGCAATACAGGAGAACTGGGTTTGATTCTTGGGTCAGGAAGATCCCCAGGAGAAGGGAATGGGTACTCACTTCAGTATTCTTGCCTGGAGAAGTACAGGGACAGAGGAGCCCTGCAGGTTATAGTCCATGGGGTTGCAAAGATTTGGACTTGACTGAATGACTAACACACACACACACACACACACACACACACACACACACACACAGAAAGCCATTATTGAAACTATCTTGGTAATTTTCTTGTAAAATTAGCCATACAACACAGAAATAGCACTCTTGATCATTTAGCTCACAGGAATGAAAACATCTGTCCACACAAAAACCTGTACACTGACATTCATAACAGCTTTCTTTTTAATACCAAAACCTGGAACAAATTTCTTCTTATGTCTATCAGAAAATCTGCTAAGCCTTCCTGACTGCCTTGCTCTTCTTTACATATAAATCAACTAAAGTTAGCTTTGCTTTATCAGGTTATTATATCTTGGTAATTTTCTTGTAAATTTAGCCATACAACACAGAAATAGCACTCTTGATCATTTAGCTCACAGGAATGAAAACATCTGTCCACACAAAAACCTGTACACTGACATTCATAACAGCTTTCTTTTTAATACCAAAACCTGGAACAAATTTCTTCTTATGTCTATCAGAAAATCTGCTAAGCCTTCCTGACTGCCTTGCTCTTCTTTACATATAAATCAACTAAAGTTAGCTTTGCTTTATCAGGTTATTTTGTTGGCATTTTCAGGAGCCAAGAAAAGACATGGTATAAATGTATCTGGTCTCTAATGTGCCAGATACTGGGTACACAAAAATAAAAGATAAAAGCGACCTGTACTTTCATGAAGCTTGAAATTGATTGAGGTAGCATGTGAAAAACAGGAAAACCTACAAATAAGTAATTGCAGAATATAGTTATGGGAGAAAGAATAAGAAACTTATATTTACAATAGTAATTGGAAAATCACCACCTACTTTGTTAAATAAAATTTTATTAAACCCGGCCACAGATTTTTTTTTTTTTTGCATATTGTCTACAGCAAATATTCATGATATGAAGGCAGTATTAAGGAGTTGCATCAGAGATTGTATGGCCTACAAGCCTGAAATATTTACTATCTGGAACTTTAAGAAAAACTTTGCACATTTCTGACTTAGGATATATATTCTGAATCTCAAACTGGTTGTTAATATTTTTATATTCTCTTCTAGTAAAATATTTGTTAAATCCAGGTGTTAAGGACTTTTAAAAAATAATTTTTAAAAATTTCCTTAAACCTCATATACAGACCAAAATCTAGGTCTGGTGGTCTATTATGTAATACAGTTTGTTCCAGGCACAGTTAAATCATAAAACATTTTCAATTACACTGTGTTAGTAGGAATATATGACTTTCTAAACCATGGTAGAGACTCATCAATAGATTTTGAAATCAATTTTCAGGTTGTAAATAAAAATTTTAAAGTGAAATATACAAAGAAAAATAGACTCTAATGCACATAGTAAGGGCACATTGCTTATAAAAACTTTGTTCAGTTTGATATACATAGGCACATGGACAAACACACAGACACGTGCATGTTCTTATTTATCATATATGGAAATAAATTATACAATGTTTGAAAGTCATTGCTTAATGAAATATGAAACTTGTGGTTTGACTGCTGGAGAGCATTAAGGGTGATGCAGTTAAGTGGAACTATATTGTTCATATCTCATCTGTATGGACCAAAGATTGGGAGAAGGGAAAAGCCTATAATATATTTAGGGAAGAATTGCCTTGGCACCCCTCTGCTCTAGAATTCTAGAAGTAAATCACTTTGAAGACTGCAAAAAAAACAAGGGCATGCCAAGGGAAGTTAGAAAGGCTGTGGGTATGTTCTGCACTTATTCATTTCTAAAACAACTTCTATTATTGTATTAGAGTATAGATGATGAACCATGAGAAGGGACCTCACCAGATGGTGAATAACCAAAATCAGATTATATTCTTTGCAGCCAAGATGGAGAAGCTCTGTACAGTCAGCAAAAACAAGACCAGGAGCTGACTGTGGCTCAGATTATGAACGCCTTATTGTCAAATTCAGACTTAAATTGAAGAAAGTAGGGAAAATCACTAGACCATTCAATGCCAAGGGAAGTTAGAAAGGCTGTGGGTATGTTCTGCACTTATTCATTTCTAAAACAACTTCTATTATTGTATTAGAGTATAGATGATGAACCATGAGAAGGGACCTCACCAGATGGTGAATAACCAAAATCAGATTATATTCTTTGCAGCCAAGATGGAGAAGCTCTGTACAGTCAGCAAAAACAAGACCAGGAGCTGACTGTGGCTCAGATTATGAACACCTTATTGTCAAATTCAGACTTAAATTGAAGAAAGTAGGGAAAATCACTAGACCATTCAGGTATGACCTAAATAAAATCCCTTATGATTATACAGTGAAAGTGAGAAATAGATTTGAGGGACTAGATCTGACAGACAGAGTGCCTGATGAATTATGGACAGAGGTTCGTGACACTGTACAGGAGACAGGAGCAAAACCATCCCCAAGAAAAAGAAATAAAAAAAAAGCAAAATGGCTGTCTGAAGAGGCATTATAAATAGCTGTGAAAAGAAGAGAAGCCAAAAGCAAAGGGGAAAAGGAAAGATATATCTATTTGAATGCAGAGTTCCAAAGAATAGCAAGGAGAGATGAGAAAGCCTTCCTCAGAGATCAGTGCAAAGAAACAGAGGAAAACAATAGAATGGGAAAGACTAGAGATCTCTTCAAGAAAATTAGAGATAACAAGGGATCATTTCATTCAAAGACGGCACAATAAAGGACAGAAATGGTATGGACCTAAAAGAAGCAGAAGATATTAAGAAAAGGTGACAAGAATACACAGAAAACTATACAGAAAACCTATACAGAAAAGATCTTCATGACTCAGATCATTCACCTATTGCCAGCTATCCTAAAACGTGAAGTCAAGTGGGGCTTAGGAAGCATCATTATGAATAAAACTAGTGGAGGTGATTGAATTCTAGCTGATCTACATCAAATTCTAAAAGATGATGACGTTAAAGTGTTGCATTCAACATGTCAGCAAATTTTGAAAACAATAGTGGCCACAGGATTGGAAAATGTATTTCCTTAGCAATCCCAAAGAAAGAAGATGCTGAAGAATATTCAAAGTACCACACAACTGCACTCATTTCACACATTGACCAAGTAATGCTCAAAATTTTCCTAGCTGGCTTCAACTGTGTATGAACTGTGAAATTCCAGATATTCAAGCTGGATTTGGAAAAGGCAGAGGAACCAGAGATCAAATTGTGAACATCCGCTGGATTATCAAAAAGCAAGAGAGTTCCAGAAAAACATATATTTCTGCTTTATTGACTATTCTAAAACCTTTGCCTGTGTGGATCACAAGAAACTGGAAAATTCTTATAGATGGGAAA
>SJYC01112354.1:0-19092 GCA_006408675.1 Madoqua kirkii | reverse complement strand
TCAAGGAGTTATTGTGAAAATTTATAATATATTTTAAGGCATCTTGAACAAGTGGCAATAGGTATTTGTTTCTTTCTCCCTTTACTTTTTCTCATGAGTCCTAATAATTAGAAAAGCTATGATTTCTTTGACTATTTAAAATTATGTATAATGGTAAGGTGAAAAGTTAGGCATTAATCTCAAAATAATATTGAAATATGACATATTAAAAACATACTCTGAAAGTTAGACTGAAAAAATTAACAAAGGAATCTATTCTATATCTCCTCAAAATGATGTAATAACAAAGAGGATGACATCCAGATAGCAGTGTAGAAAACATAGAAATCACCTCCCCCAGTGAAAACATCAAAAATAAATCTATATGAGGAACAATTCTCACTGAAAACAAAATGGAGTCTGACAGGAAAGTCCCTGTGGAACAAAGGCTAAAGAAAGATCAACAAAGAATCAGGGATATAAACTGGGAAGTAAACTGATCAGGTCCCCTGGAAGGAGAATTGAAAGAAGAGGGAGAATACATCAACAGGCATGCTTCCTAGGAGCGATCAGTTCGAGCTACATGCTTAGTGCCCTGGGACTCACATTGAGAAGGTGAGTATCCTTGGCTGATTGGAAGACTGACGAGATCAACAAGAGGGCTGTGAGAAACCTGGACTCCGCCCTTGAAGACTGTGTAAAAGTTTGCTTACTCTCAAAACAGGGAGGATAAAGTGGATTCAAACTGATGGGGGTGCTGGCTGATGTCCTGTGATAGCCACAGCATCTGCTCAAGCCTGAACTCGATGTGCTCTCCAGCCCTGCTTGTTTCACTACACAGCTCTAAACCAGGGTCACAGCTGTCACAGCTTTCACAGCTGTGAAAACAAAGGTATATCAGACCCACAGCAGCGTGTGAGCAGGTGCTGCTTCCCTCTGCAGTGGGAGTGCTAGTGCTGAGAGGTGAGGAGGGCAAGAAGTTAAGGGAAATGGAGCTACCACAGACCCAAAACTTGGGGTTACTGCTCCAGGTGTTTAGAACCAACCCCAAACCCAGTATGGTGCTGCTGGTCACTGAGTACAGGGAAAAGACCAGTTTACACCTGGCCTTGGCGCTAACCCCAAGATCTCCAAACACATTTCTTATCAAGGTGATAGCTGCCAAGCACACGCTGGGGAAAGATGTGACTCAAGTTTGCATCAAATCCAGCTTACTCACCAGGAATCACACACCAGGATCAAGTTAGATTTACTGCAAGGATACAAGGATGGTTCCTATCTACAAATATATTTTATTAACATAAAGAAATGACAATAAAGTGGATGCAGTAATACACATATCAGACAAAATAGACTTTAAACCTAAGTTTGCAATACAAGTCAAGAAAGGGATTATATAATGTAAATGGGATCAATACAAGAAGAGGATATTTTGCTCATTTAACATACATCAGTTCAGTTTAGCCACCCAGTCATATCCAACTCTTTATGACCCCATGGACTATAATGCATCATGCCTCCCTGTCCTTCACCAACTCCCACAGCTTGCTCAGATTCATGTCCATTGAGTCTGTGATGTCATTCTACTATCTCATCCTCTGTCATTCCACTCTCCTCTTGCACATAGTCTTTCCCAGCATTAGCATCTTTTCAAATGAGTTGGTTTTTCACATCAGGTGGCCAAAGTTTTAGAGCTTCAGCTTCAGCTTCAGTCCTTCCACGAATATTCAGAACTGATTTCCTTTAGGATTGACTGGTTTGATCTCCATGCAGACAAAGTCTCTCAAGAGTCTTCTCCAACACCACAATTCAAAAGCATCAATTATTTGGTGCCAACTTTCTTTATGGTCCAACTCTCACATCCACACATGACTACTGGAAAAAACATAGCTTTGACTAGACAGACCTTTGCTGTCAAAGTATTGTTTCTCCTTTATAATATGCTGTCTAGGTTGATCACAGCTTTTCTTCCAAGGAGCTTTTAATTTCATGGCTGCAGCCACAATCTGCAGTGATTTTGGAGCCCCCCAAATTTAAGTTTGACACTCTTTCCATTGTTTCCCCATCTATTTTCCATGAAGTGAGGGGACAAGACACCATGCTATTAGTTTTTTGAATGTTGAGCTTCAAGCCAGCTTAACAAACATATCCCTAAATAAAAAAGCAAATGCTAACAAATATAAAGAGAATAGTTGATGATAATAGCTGTTGTTTAAGCACTAAGCGGTGTCCAACTCTTTTGCAATTGTATGGACTCTAGCCCACCAGCGCCTCCATCCATGGAATTTCCCAGACAAGAATACTGGAGTGAGTTGCCATTTACTTTTTCAGAGAATTTTCCTGACACAAGGTTTAAACCCACATCTTTACATTGGGAGGTGAATTTTATACCACTAAGCCACCATGGAAGCCCACAATAGTAGTAGGAGACTCGAAACCCACTTACTTCAAGGAGGGATTGCTCAATCAGAAAATCAGTGACACAAAAGTCTTCATAAATGATACAACATATCATTTGGACTTAATAGATATCCAGGATTTTCCATTCAAAGCAGGATACACATTCTTTATAAGTATACATTGAATAATTTTCATGATAGCACACATGCTAGGCCACAAAACAAGTCTTAATACTTTAAAAAAGAAATTAGACCAAGCATTTTTTTTTCCTGACCACAAAGGTTTAAAATTAGAAGTTAATTTCATGAAGGAAAATGGGAAAGCACAAATACAGAGAATAAAAAACACGATACTAAATGCTATAGTGAATTAAAAAGAAATCAAAGGAATTATACCTCAAGTACCTGAAGGAGGGCATGGCAACCCACTCCGGTAATTTTGCCTGGAGAAACACCATGGACAGTGGAGCATGGCAGGCTATAGTCTATGGGGTCACAAAGAATCGGATACGACTGAGTGACTAAGCACAGCACAGCACCTTAAGTGAATGGAAAATTGAAACACAACTAAAAATCTACGGGAAGCAGAAAAGGCAATTATAACAGGGAAGTTTATTACAATACAGATCTATCTCAAGAAACAAACAAACAAAATATCAAATAAAACCTATCAGCTATGGAAATTTAAAAAAAAAAAAACAAAACAAAACAAGAATGGCAAACAAAGCAAACAGTCACCTGAAGAAAGGACACAATAAAGACCAGAGAAGAAGTAAACATAATAGAGACCAAAAACAACAGAAAAAATCAATTAACAGTTTTTTAAAAATATGAATTTATTCATTTTAATTGGAGGTTAATTACTTTAAAATATTGTATTGGTTGTGCCATACATCAATATGAATCCATGACATGTGTTCCGCATCCTGAACCCCCTTCCCTCCTCCCTCCCTGTACCATCCCTCTGGGTTGTCCCAGTGCACCAGCCCCAAGCATCCAGTATCATGCATCAAACCTGGACTGGCAATTCATTTCATATATTATAAAATAAAATATTTGATAAACATTTAGCAATACTCATCCAGAAAAATAACTGATATCACTGAGATGCAAAAAATGGCAAGAGAATATTACAGTTGTATGCTAGCAAATGTGACAACTGAGAAGAAATGGACACACTTCTAGAAGCATACAACCTTCTAAGACTGTATCAGGAGAAATAGACAATCAGAACAGACTAATCACTAGTAGTAAAATTGAATTTGTGATTTAAAAAGAAAGAAAGAAAGAAAGAAAGAAAGAAAGAAAGAAAGACTCAGCAAATGAAAGTCTAGGACTGGACTGCTTCAAAACAGAATTCTACCAAACACAAAGAAA
Organism: Madoqua kirkii; assembly: GCA_006408675.1. NCBI lineage: Eukaryota > Metazoa > Chordata > Mammalia > Artiodactyla > Bovidae > Madoqua > Madoqua kirkii. The sequence continues at coordinate 15,337 of SJYC01112354.1, read as the reverse complement.
GAATAATACATATTCTTCTTAAACTAACTCTGAAAATAATGAAGTAAAGGGAAAACTTCCAAATTTGTTCACTGGGTTCACTATTATCCTGATATCAAACAAGACAGAGAAACTAATTGATTGATGCTTTTGAGCTCTGGTATTGGAGAAAACTCGTAAGAGTCCCTTGGACTGCAAGGAGATCCAACCCGTCCATCTTAAAGTAAATCAGTCCTGAATATTCATTGGAAGGACTGATGCTGAAGCTGAAACGCCAGTACTTTGGCCACCTGATGTGAAGAATTGACTCATTTGAAAAGACTCTGATGCTGGGAAAGACTGAAGGTTGGAGAAGGGGATGGTAGAAAATGAGATGATTGGATGACTCCACTGACTCCAAGGACATGAGTTTGAGTAACCTCCAGGAGTTGGTGATGGACAGGAAGGCCTGGTGTGTTGAAGTCCACAGGATCACAAAGAATCAGACTCGGCTGAGTGACTGAACTGAACTGACTGAATAAAGAAAAAAAATTGTAATAAACATAATCAAGATGAAAGGCCTATACTCTGAAAACTATAAAACTTAAAAAAATTTGAAGATAATGGAAAAATGGAAAGATATGAGTATACTATCCAAAGCAATCTATAGATCCAATGCAATCCTTATCAAGCTACCAATAGTATTTTTCATAGAGCTAGAACAAATAATTTCACAATTTGTATGGAAATACAAACAACAACAACAACAACAACAACAACCCCTTGAATAGCCAAAGCAAACTTGAGAAAAAAGAATGGAACTGGAGGAATCAACCTGCCTGACTTCAGGCTCTACTTCAAAGCCACGGTTATCAAGAGAGTATGGTACTGACACAAAGATAGAAATATAGATCAATGGAACAAAATAGAAATCCCAGAGACAAATCCACACACCTATGGACAACTTATCTTTGACAAAGGAGGCAAGAATATACAATGGAGAAAAGACAGTCTCTTTAACAAGTGGTGCTAGGAAAACTTCTCAACCACTTGTAAAAGAATGAAACTAGAACACTTTCTAACACCACACACAAAAATAAACTCAAAATGGATTTAAGTTCTAAATGTAAGATCAGAAACTATAAAACTAGAGGAGAACGTAGGCAAAAAAAAAAAAAAAACCTCTCCAACACAAATTACAGCAGGATCCTATATGACCCATCACACAGAATATTGAAAATAAAAGCAAAAATAAACTAATAGGACTTAAGTAAACTTAAAAGCTTCTGCACAACAAAGGAAACTATAAGTAAGGTGAAAAGATAGCCTTCAGAATGGGAGAAAATAATAGCAAATGAAGCAACTGACAAACAACTAATCTCAAAAATATACAAGCAACTCCTGTAGCTCAATTCCAGAAAAATAAATGACCCAATAAAAAAATGGGCCAGAAACCTAAACAGAAATTTCTCTAAAGAAGACATACAGATGGTTAACAAATACATGAAAAGATGCTCGACATCAGTCATTATCAGAGAAATGCAAATCAAAACCACAATGAGGTACCATGTCACGTCAGTCAGAATGGCTGCTATCCAAAAGTCTGCAAGCAATAAATGCTGGAGAGAGTGTGGAGAAAAGGAAACCCTATTACTTTGTTGGTGGGAATGCAAACTAGTACAGCCACTGTGGAGAACACTGTGGAGATTTCTTAAAAAACTGGAAATAGAACTCCCTTGTGACCCAGCAATCCCACTGCTGGGCATTCACACCAAGGAAACCAGAATTGAAAGAGATATGTGTACCCCAATGGTCATTTCAGCACTGTTTATAATAGCCAGGACATGGAAGCAACCTAGATGTCCATCAGCAGATGAATGAATAAGAAAGAAGTGGTACATATACATAATGGAGTATTACTCAGCCATTAAAAAGAATACATTTGAATCAATTTTAATGAAGTGGATCAAACTGGAGCCTATTATACAGAGTTAAGTGAGCCAGAAAGAAAAACACCAATACAGTATACTAATGGATATATATAGAATCTAGAAAGATGATAATGATAACCCTGTATGTGAAACAGCAAAAGAGACACAAATGTATAGAACAGTCTTTTGGACTCTGTGAGAGAGGGAGAGGCTAGGATGATTTGGGAGAATGGCATTGAAACATGTATAATATATAAGAAATGAATCACCAGTCCAGGTTTGATGCAGGATACAAGATGCTTGGGGCTGGTGCACTGGGATGACCCAGAGGGATGATACAAGGAGGGAGCTGGGAGGCTGGTTCAGGATGGGGAACACGTGTACACTCATGGTGGATTCATGTTGATGTATGGCAAAAACAATACAATATTGTAAAGAGCCTCCAATTAAAATAAATTTAAATTAGAAAAGAATTAATATTTAAAAATATCCATAATACCCAAAGCAATTTATACATTTAATTCAGTTTCTATTAAAATATGTATATTTTTCAAAGAACTGAAACAAGTAGTTACAAAATTTAAGCAGAACTAAGAAAACCCCAAATTGCCAAAATAATCTTAAGTAAAAAGGACAGAGCTGGAAGTGCCATATGCTCTTTCTTCAGACTATAGTACAAAGTCATACCAACCAAACCAACGTGGCATCAGCACAAAACCAGAGACATATACCAATAGAGTAGAAAGAAGAGCCAATAAATTACCCCAGGTACTTATGGTCAATTAATCTACAACACAGAAGGAAAGAATATACAACAGAGAAAAGACAGTCTCTTCAATAAGTGATGCTATGAAATATGGAGAGTTAATGCAAAAGAATGAAATTAGAACATTCACTAACACCATATACGCAAATAAGCTCAATATGGGTTAAAGCCCTAAATATAAGACTGCAAAGAAGTGTGCCGGGTGCGACTAACCATGCAGAAGTGCCCCGGTTGTGACGGACCACACAGAAGCCTGGCTGAGAGAAGCCGCCCCTCACTCAAGGTCAGGGGCAGGGACTGAGAGGGCCAGGCTGCAATAGTGCAGGAGCAGCCGAGAGGAGTTACCCCACATCCAGGGTCAGGAGAAGCGGCCTTGAGGAGATACCCCTGATCCACGGTAAGGAGCAGTGGCTGCATTTTGCTGGAGCAGCCGTGAAGAGATACCCCACGTCCAAGGTAAGATAAACCCAAGACGATAGATGTTGCTAAAGGGCATCAGAGGGCATACACACTGAAACCATAATCACAGAAACTAGCCAGTCTGATAACATGGACCACATCCTTGTCTAACTCAATGAAACTAAGCCATGCCATGTGGGGCCACCCAAGACAGATGGGTCATGGTGGAGAGGTCTGACAAAATGTGGTCCACTGGAGAAGGGAATCACAAACCACTTCAGTGTTCCTGCCTTGAGAATCCCATGGACAATATTAAAGGGCAAAATGAGAGGATACTAAAAGAGTAACTCCTCAGGTCAGTAACTGCCCGATATGCTACTGGAGATCAGTGCAGAGGTAACTCCAGAAAAAATGAAGGGATGGAGCCAAAGCAAAAACAATATCAGTTGTGGATGTAACTGGTGGTAGAAGCAAGATCTGATGCTGTAAAGAGCAATATTGCATAGGAATCTGGAATGTTAGATCCATGAATCAAGGCAAATTCAGTTTAGTTCAGTTCAGCCGCTCAGTCATGTCTGACTCTTTGTAACCCCATGAATCACAGCACACCAGGCTTCCCTGTCCATTAACAACTCTCAGAGCTCACTCAAACTCATGTCCATTGAGTTGGTGATGCCATCCAGCCATTTCATCCTCTGTTGTCCCATTCTCCTCCTGCATCCCAATCCCTCCCAGCATCAAGGTCTTTTCCAGTGAGTCAACTCTTCACATAAGGTGGCCAAAGTATTGGAGTTTCAGCTTCAGCGTCAGTCCTTCCAGTGAACACCCAGGACTGATTTCCTTTAGAATGGACTGGTTGGATCTCCTGGCAGTCCAAGGGACTCCCAAGAGTCTTAGTTTTCAAACAGGAGATGGCAAAAGTGAACGAGATTCTAGGAATCAGCGAACTCAAATGGACTGAAATGGATGAGTTTAACTCAGATGACCATTATATCTACTACTGTGGGCAGGAATCCCTTAGGAGAAATGGAGTAGCCATCATGATCAAAAAAATGAGTCTGAAATGCAGTACTTGGATGAAATCTCAAAATCGACAGAATGATCTCTGATCATTTCCAAGGCAAACCATTCAGTATCACAGTAATCCAAGCCAGTGCCCCAACAAGTAACACTGAAGAAACTGAAGTTGAATGGTTCTATGAAGACCTACAAGACCTTTTAGAACTAATACCCCCAAAAGATTGTCTTTTCATTAGAAGGGACTGAAATGCAAAAGTAGGAAGTCAAGAAACACCTATAGTAACAGGCAAATTTGGCCTTGGAGTATGGAATGAAGCAAGGCAAACGCTAATAGACTTTTGCCAAGAGAATGCACTGATTATAACAAACACTCTCCTCCAACAACACAAGACAAGACTCTACACATTTACATCACGGAAATTAGATTGATTATATTATTTGCAGCCGAAGATTGAGAAGCTCTAGACAGTTAGTAAAAATAAGACCTGGTGTTGACTGTGACTCATATCATGAACCCCTTATTGCCAAATTCAGACTTGAAGAAAGTAGGGAAAACCACTAGACCATTCAGGTATGACCTAAATAAAATCCCTTATGATTATACAAGGGAATTGAAAAATAGATTTAAGGGACTAGATCTGATAGACAGAGTGCCTGATGAACTATGGATGGAGATTCCTGACACTGTACAGGAGACAGGGATTAAGATCATCCCCAAGAAAAAGAAATACAAAAAAGTAAAATAGCTATCTGAGGAGGCCTTACAAATAGCTATGAAAAGAAGAGAAGCAAAAAGCAAAGGAGAAAAGGAAAGATATAAACATCTGAATGCAAGGTTCCAAAGAATAGCAAGAAGAGATAAGAAAGCCTTCCTCAGTGACCAACACAAATTAATAGAGGAAAACAACAGAATGGAAAAGACTAGAGATCTCTTCAAGAAAATTAGAGATACCAAGGGAACATTTCATGCAGAGATAGGTTAGATAAAGGACAGAAATTGTATGAACATAACAGAAGCAGAAGGTATTAAGAAGAAATATCAAGAATACACAGAACTGTACAAAAAGATCTTCACAATCCACATAATCACGATGGTGTGATCACTCATATAGAGCCAGACATACTGGAATGTTAAGTCAAGTGGGCTTTAGAAAGTGTCACTACAAACAAAGCTAGTGGAGGTGATGAACTCAAGTTGAGCTATTTCAAATCCTAAAAGATGATGGTGAAAAAGTGTTGCACTGAATATGCCACCAAATTTGGAAAACTCAGCAATGGCCACAAGACTGGAAAAGATCAGTTTTCATTCCAATCCCAAAGAAAGTCAATGCCAAAGAATACTCAAACTATGGTACAATTGTACTCATTTCACATGCTAATGAAGTAATGCTCAAAATTATCCAAATCAGACTTCAGCAATACGTGAATCATGAACTTCCAGATGTTCAAGCTGGTTTCAGAAACGGCAGAGTGACCAGAAATCAAATTTCCAACATCCGCTGCATCATCAAAAAAGCAAGAGAGTTCCAGAAAAACATCTATTTCTGCTTTATTGACTATGCCAAATCCTTTAATTGTGTTGATCACAATAAACTATGGAAAATCCTTCAAGAGATGGAAATACCAGACCACCTGATCTGCCTCTAGAAAAACCTATATGGATGTCAGAAAACAACATTTAGAACTGGACATGGAACAACAGACTGGTTCCAAATATGAAAAGAATTACATCAAGGCTGTATATTGTCACCCTGCTTGTTTAAGTTATATGCAGAGTACATCATGAGAAATGCTGAGCTGGAAGAAACAGGCTGGAATCAAGATTACTGGGGGAACTATCAATAACCTTAGATATGCAGATGACACCACTCTTAGGGCAGAAAGTGAAGAGGAACTAAGAAGCCCCTTGATGAAAGTGAAAGAGGAGAGTGAAAAAGTTGGCTTAAAGCTCAACATTCATAAAATGAAGATCATGGCATCTGGTCCCATCACTTCATGGGAAATGGATGGGGAAACAGTGGAAACAGTGTCAGATTTTATTATTTGAGGGCTTAAAAATCACTGCAGATGGTGACGTATCCATAAAATCAAAAGACGCTTACTCCTTACAAGGAAATTTATGACCAACCTAGATAGCACATTAAAATGCAGAGACATTACTTTGTCAACAAAAGTCTGTTTAGTCAAGGCTATGGTTTTTCCAGTGTTCTTGCATAGATGTGAGAGTTGGACTGTGAAGAAAGCCGAGAGGAGAATAAATGATGCTTTCGAACTGTAGTGTTGGAGAAGACTCTTGAGAGTCCCTTGGACTGCAAGGAGATCCAACCAGTCCATTCTAAAGGAGATCAGTCCTGGGTGTTCATTGGAAGGACTGATGCTGAAGCTGAAACTCCAGTACTTTGGCCACCTCATGCAAAGAGTTGACTCATTGGAAAAGGCCCTGATGCTGGGAGAGACTGGAGGCAGAAGGAGAAGGGGACGACAGGATGAGATGGCTGGATGACATAACTGACTCGATGGACATGAGTTTGAGTAAACTCTGGTTGTTGATGATGGACAAGGAGTCCTGGCATGCTGCAATTCATGGGGTTGCAATTGAGCGACTGAACTGAACTGAACTGATAAGACCTAAACCCATTAAACTCCCAGAAGAAAATTTAGGCAAAACATTATTTTGCATAAATCAAAGCCATTTTCTTTGTCACTTTCACACACAATATTTTAACTGCATAATTATTAATTACTTAAGATACAAGAGTGAATATATGTAAACTTCCATCCTTCTTCCACTTTTCACCTCCTTCCCACTACCTAGTGAAAAAAAAATCTCTTTAAAATTAGTGACATTCCCAATTATATCCTAAGATGTATTTCAAAGAACAATCTTAATTTTCACTTTCTTTGTGGCAGCAGTGATATTTATTAACCCTTTTGCAACATTTGCCACCTCAGTTAAGCATGACTGACAATTTCTGACTTTAAAATATTATACATTTGCTATATACAAATCTTAAGGTTATTTATATAACAGTAATTATTTCAAATATTTTATAATTAAACACTTTATTTAGCATATTTAAAGCAAGCTTTGAATATTATAAGAATATATAGGCAGTTTATTTCATCACTCAGTTTGACCAAGTGAAGAAAACTATTGAATTTGTAATAGTCACAGGATATAGACAAGCTTCCCTGAAGGTTCAGATGGTAAAGAATCTGCCTTCAATGCTGGAGGCCTGGGTTCAATCTCTGGATCCTGAAGATCCCCTGGAGAAGGAAATGGCTACCTGCTCCAGGATTCTTGCCTGTTAAAGCCACGGACTGTGGAGCCTGGCAGGCTACAGGCCATGGGTTGCAAAGTGTCCTATACAACCGAGCAACTTTCATTTTTCAATAAAAAGTGATGTCATATCAGACGATCATAAAGGTACTAATATATAGACAAAATTACTATGTAATAGATGGACAAACTTTAAGGTGCATAGGAAGGTTGTTTAATAATCAGATCTTGTTCTTGTGGTTAGCATTGGCAGCACTCTAATATCTACAAGGCAGTCACCTTCACTAAGTGTCAAGGGAGTGTCTACTGACTTAGAATATTTTTCACTGTTATATATTTCCTATTCAGCATTTTAGATGTGTTATGAGTATGGAAACATGTTGGTCTTATATACCCCTTTCCACAGTGTTACTTTTCATTGTAAATTTGTACATTTTAAATATTGTGTAAAGAATCAGACTTTATGTGCTTAATCAATGTGAGTCTCCTAACTGTGAGTAGCACAATAAGGAATTCAAATATTTTTGTTAGGCACCAAACTCTAAGAATTTCAGTTTGGAATTATATAGAAGATTAATGATGGAAGGAAGGAATAAAAAGATGAGACATATAGGAAAACCTTTTTATCCCATATTCTAATATGATTATTGTGTTGAAAAATGATAATGTATGAAGATTTTCATAGAGGAATAAGCTGATTCATTATACATACTTAAAACATTTTTAAATTCTTTATTGTGTTATAAAACTTAAGTATTTAAAATTTTTTGTGAAAGAGATTTAAAGCATCATTAATCATTAAAGTGCTAGCAAAATTATTAGAGCAACGAACTATTTGCCTGTAGGGAAGTAACCATCTTTCTTCTCTCAATTAGTGACATAAGAGACACTTTAGACAAAAGCACATAGGAGATATTGGGGAAAATCAGAAAGATTATTAGAAAAGAATAATAATATAAAAAGAGTAATGAATTTTTGCATTCTAACGTGGGCATGGGGAACAATATAAATGAACAGGAAGAATAGGATCAAGAACGCAGGTGGGATGAAAAAATGCCAGCACATATAGTGAAAAAGCTGAAAATTGCCTGTCTTACTTACACAGATATAATTCTATAGATAACCCATGAACTATATATTTAACACAGTTGAAATTGAAGTTGAACTTAGCAGATGTGGGTACTGAATGATATCTATAATAAACTATGCTAGCTCATAGTGATGCAAAATGAATAAAATATGATCACTGTATTCTAGTGGCTTGTAGGGTGATCATATTTATCTAGTTATAAAAATTGCAACATATAATTACATAATTATAAGGTATAACACAATGTGATGATGATGCAAGGTTAGCATCCTAGGAGATCATGAGTAAGTCTTTAGTATCTACCTCTGGGATAATCAAGTACGTATTCACAAAAACATTAAAACCATAACTGAAATTTTAATGTAACTTGAAGTTCGCAAAACAGGTAAGTCAAAAAGGTCAGATTACCTAGGAGAGTAATCCACCTACAACATCTGCTGTGCCATCAGGAGTTGATCCTGGTCCAAATGACCTGGCTAGTACTATTTCCCTGTTTGATCTGACCACACTTCACGTGCATTCATCTTGAATTTGACACCTCAGTCAAACAGTGTGACCTTCTTTAATTATGGCATATCATTCTTTACACTTTCTTAATTTTTAGACTATATTTTCTTAATTTTTGGCTTAATGCCTTAGTAGAATTGCTTAGTTCCTTCACAGTAGATGAATGGACTTTTTAAAGAAATTATTCATTAAATCACAGCATCTCCCCGTCCCAAGAGGAACTATAAATAAAGCTTACTGTATGAAATTAAAATTGTATTAAATAATTATATAAGATAAATGAACTCTTCTCACCCACTCCTATTATTCTTGTTTTGCAAAAACTACATTGATTTACATCTTATTTAGATTTCATTACTTGATGACTGTGTAACCACTAAAATTGATATAAAGAAATGTTGGAGAATATCTCTACACATGTATGAATTTAAGTAATATAACACCACTTACCATCAAAGGGGAAATTATGGAGTTATGATGAGTCTGAGTTAAAGATATATTATCACAGTTTTCAAAGAGATTGGCAAATTATATGCATTTGGTCTACTTTCTATTACAATTTCTTATGTTCCATTTACATTTTATTTGTAATACTGAGATTATATATATATTTAGCCCATATATTTAGCAAAAATTCTTACAGTAACCTTTTCCTTTCTCCTCCTTGGCTTTTCCTCACATAAGTATATAGTTTTTCTAGGTAACCTCATGAATACATAGGGATTGTAGACTTGATTAATAGTTTACAAATGCCATCTGCCATAAATTTTAGGGAGTATAGATTATTTTTCCAACTTTGATGGTATCTTCTAGGATAACTAGTGCTCTACTGCTCATTTTAGTGGAGTATAAAAGCAAGATGATATTTGAAATATAATTACTTAAATAAACATATTAAGACTTTTTTTCTGAACCAAGAGAAATAATTATTTTCACATACTATACTTCTTTGGAAGGAAGATAAGATTAAAAAAAAAGTGTTATGTGTTGAATATGTGCTATGCTTAGTCACTCAGTCTTGTCTGACTCTCTACAGCCCCATGGACTGTACCCCACCAGACTCCTCCAGAAATTTTTCAGGGAAGAATACTGGAGTGGGTTGCCATTTTGTTCTTCAGGGTATCTTCCCGGCCTGGGATCAAACCGCAGTCTCCTGCGTCTACTGTATTGGCAGGAAATACTATATCACTAGCCCCACCTGGCAAGCCCAATATATGTGTAGAATATATTTCTGAGAAATACCCCCTCAATGAAAACAAAATAACTGAAAAAGATGATGAAGTCAGCAATATCCTCTTGGAAACAAACAGACTATAATAACTAAAGGTTAATATCTACCCAAAGCTCATTTTATGCCAGACAATTTTCCAAGGACTTTATTGTCACACACACACACACACACACACACACACACACACACACACACAGAGGTGTAAGTGAGCAGTACCAGATTCTCTATTTCACGGAAGAAACAACAGTGATTTAGTTAATTAATTAGGCTGTTGGTATCACCCATGATACCAATGAACAGAAGTCCTCTGAACTCATAAAGTCCAGCTCCAGACTGCAAGTTCTTAATCAAATGCTTTCTGATCTTTTAGGTATAATTAGATTTACTTTCAGAGGAGGCAATGGCAACCCACTCCAGTACTTTTGCCTGGAAACTCTCATGAACGGAGGAGCTGGTAGGCTGCAGTCCTTGGGGTCGCGAAGAGTCAGACACGACTAAGTGACTTCACTTTCACTTTTCACTTTCATGAATTGGAGAAGGAAATAGCAAATCATTCCAGTGTTCTTGCCTGGAGAATCCCAGGGACAGTGGAGCCTAGTAGGCTGCCATCTATGGGGTCAACTGAAGCGACTTAGCAGCAGCAGCAGCAGATTTACTTTTATGTAAAAAGTACCTAAATAGTAAATGCTACTCTTTTCTACACCTTCCAGCCTTGAACCAGGATATATCTATGTTCAGAATATAAATGCAGCATTACTGTTAGCAACAGCCCTTAGCAGAAATATTATCTTCCATCCTAGAAGTGTTTTATATATATATATATATATATAATTTATCAAAAAGATCCTGAAAAATTTTCAGGATTACTCTGGACCTAAGATTTTTTATATGGAGGGAGACTGTATTATTGACATTGATGGATCTGAAGATAATGATGAACATCTTACAGGTTAGCATAGATGTTAACTTTGATTCTGATTGGTGCTAATTAGTTCTGAGATAGCAGTTTGTAAGTTCCTCTTTCCTGAGTCTTGAGCCCTGTGAAATACAAATTACTATTTATATGAGATTTTCCTGGTGAACTGTGGGTATATATTTTTATTGTTTGTATTTATGGTGTTTAAAAAATGGCAACTCACTCCAATGTTCTTGCCTGGAGAATCCCAGGGATGGCGGAGCCTGGTGGCCTGCCATCTATGGGGTCACACAGAGACAGACACGACTGAAATGACTTAGCAGCAGCAGCAGCAGCAAAATAAATAACATTAAAAAAAAAAAAAACCACAATGATTTCTTTTATGTATTTCCTTTTTAATTTTTGTACATATTGATAAATTTTATCTCTTTGATAATTTTGTCTTATTTTCAAGCCTAAACTCTCCAAGCATCTATCTGAATAATTTGCTTATGTCAAGTCAACATTTACCATCTTTGGGAAGAAGCATCATATATTTTTCATGATAGAAGAAGATATTTAATATCTGTTACACATGGGAGGATCATGGATAAAGCAAGAGAGTTCCAGAAAAACATCTATTTCTGCTTTATTGACTATGCCAAAGCCTTTGACTGTGTGGATCACAATAAACTGTGGAAAATTCTGAAAGAGATGGGAATACCAGACCACCTGACCTGCCTCTTGAGAAATCTGTATGCAGGTAAGGAAGCCACAGTTAGAACTGGACATGGAATAACACACTGGTTCCAAACAGGAAAAAGAGTACGTTAAGGTTGTATATTGTCACTCTAGTTATTTAACTTATATGCAGAGTACATCATGAGAAACACTGGACTGGAAGAAACACAAGTGGTAATTAAGATTGCTGGGAGAAATATCAATAACCTCAGATATGCAGATGACACCAGTCTTATGGCAGAAAGTGAAGAGGAACTAAGAAGCCTCTTGATGAAAATGAAAGAGGAGAGTGGAAAAGTTGGCTTAATGCTCAACATTCAGAAAATGAAGATCATGGCATCCGGTCCCATCACTCCATGGGAAATGGATGGGGAAACAGTGGAAAAAGTGTCAAACTTTATTTTTTGGGGCTCCAGAATCACTGCAGATGGTGACTGCAACTATGGAATTAAAAGACGCTTACTCCTTGGAAAAAAAGTTATGACCAACCTAGAAAGTATATTGAAAAGCAGACATATTGCTTTGTTGACTAAAGTCCATCTGGTCAAGGCTATGGTTTTCCTGTGGTCATGTATGGATGTCAGAGTTGGACTGTGAAGAAGGCTGAGCACTGAAGAATTGATGCTTTTGAACTGTGGTGTTGGAGCCGACTCTTGAGAGTCCTTTGGACTGCAAGGAGATCCAACCAGTCCATTCTGAAGGCGATGAGCCCTGGGATTTCTTTGGAAGGAATGATGCTAAAGCTGAAACTCCAGTACTTTGGCCACCTCATAAGAGTTGACTCACTGGAAAAGACTCTGATGCTTGGAGGGACTGGGGGCAGGAGGAGAAGGGGATGACAGAGGATGAGATGACTGGATGGCATCTATGACTCGATAGACGTGAGTCTGAGTGAACTCTGAGAGATGTTGATGAACAGGGAGGCCTGGTGTGCTGTGATTCACGGGGTCGCAAAGATTTGGACACGACTGAGTGAATGAACTGAGCTGAACTGAACTGACACATAGGAGGGGGCCTTAAGAAGGAGGGGATATGTGTTCACTTGTGGCTAATTTATGCTGCTGTTGTAGGCAGAAATCAGCACAACATTGCAAAGTAATTATCTTCTAATTAAAAATAAATGAAACCTGTCATGGTTTCAACAGATCAAAATATCATATACACAGTTTATATTTCTAAGAACAATTCCTTAAACTTCCACCACTTACCAGTCAAGAGTCACAAATAATTTAAGGGCCAAAGGCAAAAATAAAGCTAATATTTATTACCCTGGCTTATATTATCTTTACAGTGGTAATTGCTAGAATATTAAGTCAAAATCTGTTCTCTGATTTTCAGCTGTGGATCTAATTTCTGATGCCTGAGGTGAAGGAAAACCAAATTGCTTCAGATGATGTCTAACCTGGCTTCACTGTTAATATTTCAAATGTAAACTTTAATAACTCAGTATCTAAAGTTTATTTTAATAGTAAGTATTTTATAATATGCAAAAATAATAAAAATATAATCATCCACTTTGCTCTATAAAAGCAGATTGCAATATTATTTTGATACTAATTTTTAGATCAAGTACCTCGTGAATACATAGGTAAGAAAACTGACTGTTGGAGAGGACTGATGAAATTTTCCCATTTTTTTACAGAGGATAACTACTTGCTTTGTTGTTGAAATCTTGGATGAGCCAGGCCTCTTTCTGTTTTATTTATTTATTACATTGTTAAAAATTTTACTTCAATCAAATATAATTTAGGAGTGAAGGATTCAGTGGTACAAGCTTAAGAGAACAGATCACTGGAAACTTTATATGAGATCAAATTCATCTGGAACCTGGTTGCTTCTGTGAAATCATCAAGACTCAATGTCTCAGATTCTCAGCTCTTTCCCCAAGTACAGCATCACACACGGGAAAGAATATTGCTATGAAGTAGTAATGTAGAGACCAATTAATTTAAGGCTTTCACTCTGTTCTCTTAAAAGAAACTAAAACAAGCTAAAAGATGTGTCCTTTATTACAATTCCCAGAGAGCTACCAAGATTGGGCTACATGGGACCCTTGGCTGGGGCCTCTTGCTCTAGATAAGAGTATTACTGGCTAAGGGGATAAAAATGCTCTCATTATCTTTTAGTGTCATCTTCCCAGGTGGTGTTAGTGATAAAGAACATACTGTCAGTACAGGAGACATAAGAGATGTGGGTTTGATCCCTGGATCAGAAGATCCCCTGGAGGAGGGCATGGAAATGCACTCCTGGATTTTTGCTTAGAAAATGCCATGTACAGAGAAGGCTAGAGGGCTAAAGTTCAGTTCAGTTCAGTTCAGTCACTCAGTCATGTCCGACTCTTTGTGACCTCATAAATTGTAGCATGCCAGGCCTCCATGCCCATCACCAAATCCTGGAGTTCACTTAGACTCATGTCCATCGAGTCTTGGATGCCATCCAGCCATCTCATTCTCTGTCATCCCCTTCTCCTCCAGCCCCCAATCTCTCCCAGCATCAGAGTCTTTTTGAAGGAGTCAACTCTTCACATGAGGTGGCCAAAGTAATGGAGATTCAGCTTTAGCATCATTCCTTCCAAAGAAATCCCAGGGCTAATCTTCTTCAGAATGGACTGGTTGGATCTCCTTGCAGTCCAAGGGACTCTCAAGAGTCGGCTCCAACACCACAGTTCAAAAGTATAAATTCTTCGGTGCTCAGCTTTCTTCACAGTCCAACTCTCACATCCATACATGACTGCAGGAAAAACTATAGCCTTGACTAGACAGACCTCAGTTGGCAAAGTAATGTCTCTGCTTTTGAATATGCTATCTAGGCTGGTCATAACTTTTCTTCCAAGGAATAAGCGTCGTTTAATTTAATGGCTGCAGTCACCATCTGCAGTGATTTTGGAGCCCCCCAAAATAAAGTCCCTGGTGACTCAGAGGTTAAAGCGTCTGCCTGCAATGTGAGAGACCTGGGTTCGATCCCTGGGTGGAGAAGTTTCTCTGGAGAAGTAAATGGCAACCCAATCCAGTATTCTTGCCTGGAGAATCCCAAAGACAGAGGAGCCTGGTGGGCTACAGTTCACGGGGTCGCAAAGAATCGGATACGACTGAGTGACTTCACTTCACTTCAAAAATAAAGTCTGACCCAATTTCCACTGTTTCCCCGTCTAGTTCCCATGAAGTGATGGGACTAAATGCCATGGTCTTTGTTTTCTGAATGTTCAGCTTCAAGCCAACTTTTTCACTCTCCTCTTTCACTTTCATCAAGAGGCTTTTAAATTCCTCTTCACTTTCTGCCATAAGGGTAGTGTCCTCTGCATATCTGAGGTTATTGGTATTTCTCCCAGCAATCTTGATTCCAGCTTGTTTTTGTTCCAGTCCAGCATTACTCATGATGTACTCTGCATGTACGTTAAACAAGCAGGGGGACAATATACAGCCTTGATGTACTCCTTTTTCTATTTGAAACCAGTGTGCTGTTCCATGTCCAGTTCTAACTGTTGCTTCCTGACCTGCATACAGATTTCTCAAAAGGCAG
>SJYC01112353.1:0-13945 GCA_006408675.1 Madoqua kirkii | reverse complement strand
CTTGGAGAATTTTGAGCATTACTTTACTAGCATGTGAGATGAGTACAATTTTGCGGTAGTTGGAGCATTCTTTGGCATTGCCTTTCTTTGGGATTGGAGTGAAAACTGACCTTTTCCCGTCCTGTGGCCACTGCTGAGTTTTCCAAATGTGCTGGCACATTGATTGCAGAACTTTCACAGCATCATCTTTCAGGATTTGAAATACCTCAACTGGTATTCCATCACCTCCACTAGGTTTGCTAGTAGTGATACTTTCTAAGGCCCACTTGACTTCACATTTCAGAATGTCTGGCTCTAGATGAGTGATAACATCATTGTGATTATACAGATCATGAAGATATTTTTGGTACAGTTCTTCTATGTATTCTTGCGACCTCTTCTTAATATCTTCTGCTTCTGTTAGGTCCATACTATTTCTGTCCTTTATCAAGCCCATCTTTGCATGCAATTTTCCCTTGTTATTTCTAATTTTCTTTAAGAGACCTTTAGTCTTTCCCATTCTGTTGTTTTCCTCTATTTCTTTGCATTGATCACTGAAGAAGGCTTTCTTATCTCTTCTTGGTATTCTTTGGAACTCTACATTCACATGCTTACATCTTTGCTTTTTTCCTTTGCTTTTTGCTTCTCTTCTTTTCACAGCTATTTGTAAGGCCTCCTTAGACAGCCATTTTGCTTTTTTGTACTTCTTTTCTATGGGGATTGTCTTGATCACTGTCTCCTGTATTATGTCATGAACTTTATTCCATAGTCCCTCAGGCACTCTATCTATCAGATCTAGGCCCTTAAATCTATTTCTCACTTCTACTGTATAATCATAAGCGAGTTGATTTAGGCCATACCTGAATGGTCTAGCCATTTTCCCTACTTTCTTCAATTTGAGTCTGAATTTGGCATTAAGGTGTTCATGATCTGAGCCACAATTGACTCCTGGTCTTGTTTTTGTTGACTGTATAGAGCTTCTCCATCTTTGGCTGAAAAGAATATAATCAACCTGATTTCAGTGTTGACCATCTGATGATGTTCATGTGTAGAGTCTTCTCTTGTGTTGTTGGAAGAGAGTGTTTGCTATGATCAGTGCATTTTCTTGGTAAAACTCTATTAGTCTTTGCCCTGTTTCATTCCACATTCCAAGGTGAAATTTGCCCATTACTCCAGGTGTTTCTTGACTTCCTACTTTAGCATTACAGTCCCCTATAATACAAAGAACATCTTTTTTGGGTGTTAGTTCTAAAAGGTCTTGTAGGTCTTCATAGACTGTTCAGCTTCAGCTTCTTCAGCATTCCTGGTTGGGGCATAGACTTGGGTTATGGTGATATTGAATGGTTTTCTTGGATACGAACAGAGATCATTTTGTAATTTTTGTGATTGCATCTATGTACTGCATTTCGGATTTTTTTGTTGACCATGATGACTACTCCATTTCTTCTGAGGTATTCCTGCCTGCAATAGTAGATATAATGGTCATCAGAGTTAAATTCACCCATTCCAGTCCATTTTAGTTTTTGATTCCTAGAATGTTGACATTCACTCTTTCCATCTCTTGTTTGACCACTTCCAATTTGCCTCGATTCATGGACCTGACATTCCAGGTTCCTATGCAATACTGTTCTTTAGAGCAGTCACATCCACAGGTGGGTATTGTTTTTGCTTTAACTCCATTCTTTAATTCTTTCTGAAGTTATTTCTCCACTGATCTGCCCATCCATCGTCAAAGTCAGAGCTGAAGTTAAGTCTACAAAACTGGAATGATGTCTACAGAATTGGCATGAGAATGAGTTAGAAATATTGTTTATTCAAGTAAAACCACAATGCGTTCATAAGAGTATGAAGGAATTAAACAAAAGCAAGTAAGAAAAATGTTCACTATTATTGAGTCTTTAATAAGGATTCCATGCTTGGAGAAATTAGGAAGCTTGCTTAAAGTCTCACCACTTGCCATGACAATAATCTTTCTCACCCCACCCCATAATCTAATCTTCTGATTTTTTAGTACAATATTATATACACAATGTTATACAATGTAGGACTGTGCTACCACTTGTCCTGAAGTTCTCACCTTTCTTCAGCTTTTCTTAAATGCTATAAATGGTAGATAAAGACAAAGACTAATTAGACATCATCTTAGGTGATGATTTTGTCTCCAGCAAGACAAAATACTTCCACAGCAACAACTAAGTAAAACAGAAGATTATGTAAAAAGTTGTGTTTTTCAAAACATTGTAGATTAAAAAGGCAAGATGAACAAAAATAAAAGAGAATACTTATTAGTTCTTGTCAGAATGTTTCTGTCCCTAGGGTCATTTGAATGAAAAGGGGGGAACTTTATCTGAGAAAAGTAAGGCAGACTTACTCCAGGTAGATTAATAATTTGGGGGAGAGAAAACATCAAATCTTGTGAAGCCCGTGTGGTCTGAGATGCTGGGTTGGCAGCTCATTTAGAGTCAGTTCATTCACTCAGTGGTGTATGACTCTTTGCAGCACCATGACTGCAGCACGTCAGGCTACTCTGTTCTTCACCAACTCTTGGAGCTTGCTCAATCTCATGTCCATCGAGTCAGTGATGCCATCCAACCATCTCATCCTCTGTTGTCCTGCCTTCAATCTTTCCCAGAATCAGGTGTTTTTTTTTTTTTTTTTTTTGTTTTTCTCCAATGAGTGAGTTCTCCACATCAGGTGGCCAAGTTATTGGAGCTTCAGCTTCAGCATCACTTCTTCCAAAGTATATTCAGGACTGATGAAAGTTTGCTGCTGTGAGCAGTATGTTACACCAGGAATCTTGACCTCCAGAGGGGAGAATTTTGATCCGGGGTCAGAGATGAGGCTTGACTACTTGGGGCTTTGTGTGCAGCAAAGTTTTATTAAAGTATAATAGAGCTAGGGAATCTTCTGATATAGACATCAGAAGGAGATAAAAAAGAGCGCCCCCTGGATAGTTTTTGGAGAGGTGTTTTATGTCTGTTAGAAAGTTATTAATCAAATAAGAGAGACACCTCAAGGCTGAGGGAGTTTCACCAGGCCCCTCTCCCACAATATACATTTTTGAGATAGCATGGCATGAGGTGTATCATCCCCTGGCCATAAAACGTTTGACAGGAATACTGGTTTTTTGAGTCATTATTGGCCCAAGGTTTGAGGGAAAAAAAAAAAAAATTAGAACCATTTTGAAGAAAGGCAGATTCTGAAGTAAATACATAGTTTCAGTAACATAGCTTAAGAAAAACGTTTCCATACAAAAAATGCACTGATTAGGTCTAGGCAGAACCAGGTATCATCAACACAGAATTAAAAGAAATCTCTTCTAATTTTGGGTTAGAGAAGGAAAATAAGCTTGTCACTTGCAGTTTCTTTCTGCCTGCCACTTGGGGACCTCTGGCCTTCCTGCCTGTTACCCTCTCATTATCCCCTTTTCTTTTAAGAGTATTATGTTGTCTAGGGAAAGGGATGATCCTTCATTCATTCCATAACTGTTTCCAAGCTGACAAGGGCCATCATCGCTACACTGGTGAAGCAACACATTTTCCTAACCCTCATGTTGACAGTCTGTGATCCAGAGGCCCCAAGTAGTAGTTGGAGGAAGCTGTGGCACTTGTAGGAGTTTGGACAACCATTTGTAATTTAAAAGACTTCATGTGGCTAGAAACAAATACAGCTACACAGTTACAGATGCAGGAAACAAAAACAGAACAATCAGAGCTATTACCATTAAGATAGTTTTCCACAATGGGGAAATATCTCCCAAAGTAAAGCAAATGAGGTACAGTGAGTAACATTAGTGCTCATATCTTATATATATATACAACATTGGGTATGAATAATGGCACAAATTCCTCCTTGTGTGGCTGTTAGAATATCTAAGGCCAATCTGTTTTGTAAAACCACCTTTGTAATTTGTATGTGTTCATCATTAAGGGATGAAATAATTTTTTTGAGAATAGTCACAGCATCAACTCATAGCATAACTTCAGTAGTTCCCAGAGAGGGAATGAATATTGAAGCCACACAATCATACCAGTGAAACAAAGACCTCGTCCAATGAGTTCTAAGGTATGGCAAATTAACAGGCTTCGCTGGAAGCTCTGAAAATGTAAAGTCATGAGTAAAAGCTAAACCTAAGGTGAATCTCCCTATCCAGCCAGGGGAACACCACACTCATAGGTCAGAACCACATATTGAGTTGGTTTTGTTTGGAGTAAGCCAGTGTGACTGAGGGATCCAGTCCCAATCAGTGTCTAGCCAGGCCAAACGAGGACCTGTACTGGGGTAAGAAAACATAGGAATGATTACATTGCATATTTCTTGAGGCAAAACCCCAAATTGTTTCCAGTCATTATTATTAAGCTGTTAGCTAATTCTGAGGATGGCTCTGTTTGTCCCCTGCATATGGGGGCACTAGACATTAGGTGTCCCTTTTCAGGAGTTAGCCATATGATCTCATTCCATATTTGATAAACATCATGCAAAAAACCATCAGACCTAGACCTATTTGTATTCTTATGTGTAGCAGAATAGTCATTAAACCAACATAAAGTATAATTAAAGTTAAAAGTCACATTATATCCATAATTAAGGTACAAAGCATTACACCAGTCCATTTTAGGACTGTTAGATGTCATCAAATTAAGAGGAGACATCACATATGATTGCTGTTGGTGAAGGTAGTTACAGACTTGGAAAAAATCCTTTCCCTGAAGTGGAGATGCCCACCATGGGAAGCCTTCTGCCAATGAGGACAAAAGTGCTCCACAGACCTGGCAATTAGACCAACTGTGGAATGCAGCATATGAATGAGCTCAGGACAGGAAGGCACTCGAGGGTCAAATAGCAGACTCAGGATTTTTGGAGTCAGCAGAAGCCAGCCCATATAGATTATTTGGTCCATCTGAAAAGTGAAACAGTAAAAGCATAGAGAATAAAGACATAAAATGACATTGTTTACTCTGAGGGTCAGGATGCCACTTTTTAACTCAAACGTGGTACACCCATGGATCAATTTTTGGCACTTTGACAGCTGTGGGAGAAGAAAGAATAACCCGGTAAGGGCTTTCCCAGAGGGGCTCAAGAGATTGCCACAATGACCACCACGCCCACCCCCCCACCGCCAGATCCCAATGTCTTTATCAGGACCTTGGTTCCTGGCTCAAACAGTGGCTTGTTCGACTCAGAGGCTGGGTCACTGCCCAGAGTTCTCATAGTCTGTTGAAAAGCTCAAAGTTGAGTTATATAGCAGTGACTTACATTTAAGAAGCCAATTTTCTGTCATCCAAATATTAACTTTAGAGTTTAAGATTCCACTCACATCATGAGAATTCAGTACAGTAAGATTTCACCCATTAATAAACTCAAGAGCTTCAGGTACCAGTAAAAGCAATAGCATAAATTACCTTTAGACAGTGTGGCCACTCACGTGCCACTACATCTAATAGGTATCCTATAGGTTGATGGTGAGGCCCTTGGAGTTGTGTCGTAACTCCCATGGCCATACCTTTTCTTTCAGTGACAGATTAAACTCTGACCCTGTGGGCAATCTCAACGCAGGAGCTTTCAGGAGAGCAGCTTAAAGAGCCTTAAAAGCCTTTTGTGGGTTAGGCAATGGCAACCCACTCCAGTACTCTTGCTTGGAAAATTCTATGGGTGGAGGAGCCTGGTAGGCTGCAGTCCATGGGGTCGCTAAGAGTCGGGCACGGCTGAGCGACTTTACTTTCACTTTCATGAACTGGAGAAGAAAATGGAAACTCACTCCAGTGTTCTTGCCTGGAGAATCCCAGGGACAGAGGAGCCTGGTAGGCTGCTGTCTATGGGGTCACAAAGAGTCAGACACGACTGAAACGACTTAGCAGCAGCAGCAGAAGCAAAAGTCTTTTGAGTATCTGGAGATCAAACCAACTGGTCAGTTTGGGCTTGACGGGGGTAGAGACAGGCCTTCTGCCCAAGTTTCGTTCCCTGGCCAGAGCTGACCTGTTTCTTATTGATGCAAGTATCCCTCTACTGTTCTTCTCTGTTCTACCAATTAGGCAGAGTGGAGATGCACCAAGGGTAGACCTGGTGGCATCCCAGATTGATGTCCAGTTCCTCACCATTAAACCCTTTGTTTAATTTCTGCTCCTCTTCTGATGCCACCCAGAGTGTAACAGAGTAGCCTTCTGGAATGCCTCCCAAGCTAAGACTGCCAGGGGAAACATCTGTCTTCTGTGTGCCTGTGCACAGTGCTGAGTAGATTCCTTACCATAGTAGAACTGAGAAATATAAAAGGTCAAACATAAAACCAAGATGTCCCTTCTGAGTGTCACCACACCAGTGTATGTGGTTATATGTATGTTGCAATAGCAAAAGAGGTGGTGAAGGACTATCCAGAGAGGAAAAAGTGGTTTGGTCCTTGAGCTATTAGGGCCAATCCTTTCAAAACCACTGGAGAACCTCCTCTGATCTGCTAAGAGTTAGCATTACCGAAGGAAGAAGTCTATGCACTTCCAAACTAACCAGATCATGGGATTCCCAGTATGTGTCCTCAAAACCTCATGGTCACCAGCCTTGCTCCTATCCACAGAGATCGGAGGCACAGCCATAATAAAGGCTCACTTTCAGGTCGCTAGCCCCTGAGGCAGGCAGCCAAGAGAGCAATGGCTAGCCTGAGAGATGTTCTTGGAGTTAGAGCTCCACCTAGCTACTGAACAATGTACTCCTATCTGTAGTGAACGATATGACAACCAATAGCATGGACTGCAATTCCCTTGAAAGTCTGTAATCTGACAGCTTTGGTTATAGTTCTAATTCCTCAGGCAGTTACAGAATGGTCAAAGAGACCTGTAAAAGGTGATAGAGAAAAGAATGTTCAGTCCACACGCTTCACCCATTTCTGGCCATTCACCTTGCAGGGATGTTGGGTGCCTCTTGGCATTGGCAGGTCAGTATTTATACTCTCAACACAGCTCCCCTTGAGGCTACCTTCAGTCATTACAAGGCACCACAAAACCACAAAGCAGGGCACAACGCTTGCTTCGTGACCAGTTTCACAGCTCTTTCATGCTGCTTTCACACACACAGGCACACTGTAGAGTGAGTAAAGTACAGCAGAAAACGAGCTCCAAGTACCCTTACCTTGTCTTGAAAATCCCAGATGAGCCCCCTATATGAAAGTTTGCTGCTGCAAGCCATAGGCTATGCTGGGATTTGTGACCTCTGGAGAAGAGGAATTCAATCCAGGGTCAGAGACAAGGTTTGACTACTTGGAAATTTTTGTGTAGCAAAGTTTTGTTAAAGTATCTTAGAGCTAGTGAAAGCTTCTGACATAGATATCAGAAGTGGACAGAAAGAGTACCCCCTTGATAGCTTTTAGAGAGGTGTTTTATGTCTGTTGAGTTCAGTTTAGTTCAGTCGCTCAGTTGTGTCCAACTCTTTGTGACCCCGTGAATCACAGCACACCAGGGCTCCCTGTCCATCACCAACTCCCGGAGTTCACTCACACTCATGTCCATCGAGTCAGTGATGCCATCCAGCCATCTCATCCTCAGTCGTCCCCTTCTCCTCCTGCCTCCAATCCCTCCCAGCATCAGAGTTTTTTCCAATGAGTCAACTCTTCGCATGAGGTGGCCAAAGTACTGGAGTTTCAGCTTTAGCATCATTCCTTCCAAAGAAATCCCAGGGCTGATCTCCTTCAGAATGGACTGGTTGGATCTCCTTGCAGTCCAAGGGACTCTCAAGAGTCTTCTCCAACACCACGGTTCAAAAGCATGAATTCTTTGGCACTCAGCCTTCTTCATAGTCCAACTCTCACATCCATACATGACCAGAAGAAAACCCATAGCCTTGACTAGATGGACCTTAGTTGGCAACGTAATGTCTCTGCTTTTGAACATGCTAACCAGGTTGTTAGAAAGCTATTAATCAGATAAGAGAGACACTTCAAGGCTGAGGGAGTTTCACCAGGCCCCTCTCCCACAATATGCATTTTGAGATAGGGTGGCATGAGGTGTGTCATCCTCTGGCCATAAAATATTTGACAGGAATGCTCGTTTGTTGAGCCATTATCAGCCCAAGGTTTGAGAAAAGGAAAAAAAAAAAAGTTAGTTTTAGGCAGAATCATTTTGAAGAAGACAGATTCCAAAGCAAATGCATAGTTTCAATGACATGGCTTAAGCAAAACAGTTCCATGTGGAAAATGCATTGCCTAGCTCAAGTCAGAACCAGGTGCCATCAACACAGAATTAAAATAAGCCACTTTTAATTTTGTGTAGAGAAGGGGGAAAAAAATGCCATGTACAGTTTATTTCCTCCTATCGTGTGGGGACCTCTGGCCTTCTTGCCTGCTATGCTCTCACTTATCTTTAGGATGGACTGGTTGGATCTCCTTACAAGCTAAGGGACTCTCAAGAATCTTCTCCAACATTACAGTTCAAAAGCATCAGTTCTTTGGTACTCAGCTTTCTTTATAGCTCAACTCTCACATCCATACATGACCACTGGAAAAACCATAGCCTTCACTAGACAGACCTTTGTTGGCAAAGTAATGTCTCTGGTTTTTAATATGCTATTTAGGTTGGTTATAGCTTTTCTTCCAAGGAGCAAGCATCTTTTAATGTCATGGCTGAAGTCACCATCTGCAATGATTTTGGAACCCAAGAAAATAAAGCCTTTCACTGTTTCCAATGTTTCACCATCTATTTGCCATGAAGTGATGGGATTGGATGCCATGATAATAGTTTAGTTTGAGAAAAGGAAAAAAAAAAAAGTTAGTTTTAGGCAGAATCATTTTGAAGAAGACAGATTCCAAAGCAAATGCATAGTTTCAATGACATGGCTTAAGCAAAACAGTTCCATGTGGAAAATGCATTGCCTAGCTCAAGTCAGAACCAGGTGCCATCAACACAGAATTAAAATAAGCCACTTTTAATTTTGTGTAGAGAAGGGGGAAAAAAATGCCATGTACAGTTTATTTCCTCCTATCGTGTGGGGACCTCTGGCCTTCTTGCCTGCTATGCTCTCACTTATCTTTAGGATGGACTGGTTGGATCTCCTTACAAGCTAAGGGACTCTCAAGAATCTTCTCCAACATTACAGTTCAAAAGCATCAGTTCTTTGGTACTCAGCTTTCTTTATAGCTCAACTCTCACATCCATACATGACCACTGGAAAAACCATAGCCTTCACTAGACAGACCTTTGTTGGCAAAGTAATGTCTCTGGTTTTTAATATGCTATTTAGGTTGGTTATAGCTTTTCTTCCAAGGAGCAAGCATCTTTTAATGTCATGGCTGAAGTCACCATCTGCAATGATTTTGGAACCCAAGAAAATAAAGCCTTTCACTGTTTCCAATGTTTCACCATCTATTTGCCATGAAGTGATGGGATTGGATGCCATGATAATAGTTTGTTTTTTTTTTAATGTTGAGTTTTAAGGTGGCTTTTTCATCTCCTCTTTCACTTTCATCAAGAGGCCCTTTGGTTCTTCTAAAGGGCTGGCAACTAGAGGAGCTCTAAGTTCATGGCTTCTTTCCTCAAAGGACATTTCTAAATGCTGAGATGATGATATGGAAGGCTGTGAAGACCGGGTGGACTGGACAGCCAAATTGAGCTCTATAGCCTTAGTGGCCTTTGGGAGGCAAAGTCTCAATAGGTGGGCTGTAGTAAACATACAATACATCTTGTTCTTGAGACATTAGAGAAGAGAAGTAGGCTAAATCTAACTGAAATTGCAACCCAATCCTGATCAAGATCAATGACTGATTGAATTAAGGTGACAGCACTTCATCGTCTGTTTAACAGAGAAAAAGGAAAACCTTCTCAAGGACATCAATTTTAGTGCTAGTCTTTATAGTTTTTATATACAATATCTAGAATAAAATAGTTTATTTTGATATATAGTATCCATGATACCTTTATATAGTTGCACATTATATTTGATATAGTAAATAGCTAAATGATTGCTTATATAATCAAATAATTTAAATATTACATTTCATAGCATTATATATGATCAATGCTGCTGATGCTTAGTCACTCTGTCATGTCCAACTCTTTGTCACCCCTGTAAGATTCCCAGTTAATAGGATTTTCGAGGAAAGATTACTGGAGTGGGTTGCATTTCCTCCTCTAGGGGATCTTCCCAACCCAAGGATGAAACTTCTGTCTCCTTCATCTCCTGCCTTGGCAGGCAGATTCTTTACCACTGAGCCACCTTGAAAGCTCATATATAATCAATAATTTGCATTATATAAATATACCTAATTCAAAGAACCATAAATATGTGATTTTCTTCCTTCTTTATTGAAAAACTCTTCAAAGTTTTTTCCTATGATTCTTCCTTATCTTCGCAACCACTAAATATTGGAACGTCCCTAACTCTCAGTCCTATAAACTATCCACTTTTTTCTCTGCGCTCTTTCTTTTCATGACCTCATCCATTCTTTTGTCATTAAATACCATGTGAATCGTAACAGTAAGAGGGGTTCACCTCTCACATGTCTATGCTGACATATGCAACTGTATACTCAAGTTTATCAGTTAGATATCTATAGGTAAAACAAGCTAAAAAATCCCTAAGTAGACTTCAGGTTTCCATTCATAACTAGCTTTCCCCACATTCTTTATTTTAGAAAATGCAATCCCCTCTTTCCAAGTGGCAAAACCCTTTCTCAATACCAGATTTCCAATCCAACAGCAAACACTCTTTGGTTCACCTTTAACATATGTTAAAAATATGCTCACATCATTTCTCTCATCCTCAGGCTTCCACGGTGGCTCAGTGGTAAAGAATCTACCTGCTAGTTTAGGAGACATAGGCTCAATCTGTGGGTAGCAAAGGTCTCCTGGAGGATAAAATGGAAACCCACTCCAGATTTTGCCTGGGAAATACCATGAACAGAGGAGCCTGGAGGGCTACAATCCATAGGGTTACAAAGAGTCAGACATGACTGAGCATATATACACACACTTCAAACCATAATTATCTCTCACCTGGAGCCTTACTTTAGCTGCAACTGTTTTTCCAGATTACACACTTTTCATCCAGCCATCTATTCTCATCATGGGACCCAATGGAGCAGCTGTCCACAGCACTCTTTAAACCATTGACCCTGTGATGAATTTCCATCCCACTCAAGGAAGAGCTAAAATACTCACAGTGATCTAGTAAGTCCAACACAGTCTATTTCTCTGCACCTCTCTGTGCTCATTCCTTGACACTCATATCCTCATGCATTTGCTGCAGCTGAACCTGCTGGTTATGCCTGAAATGTCTTACCCCTGCCCACTTTTTGCACTTGCTGCTGCTGGTGCTTGGAATACTCTTCCTATCACCAATTTGGACACCTCTCTCACTTCTTTCATCAAATATCACACCAATGAAAGTTTTTCTTATAATCATATTTGAAAATTACACTCTCCCCAGTATACATTCTACCACTCTTTTGTGCTCCAGATGTTTGCCACAAACCAATACAATAACACACACACACTTATACACACATGCATTTCACTTAGGTATTGGATTATTGGGTTTCAACTACTACTAGAATAGGACTGAATGGAGGATAGGCAATTTTTGCTCTCCGTTGTTTATTGCTACAGTGCAATCTCTCACAACACGGATAGCTGCTCTATACATAACAGTTGAATAAACAATTATGAGTATGGTTAATGTTTCTTTCACAAAGTCTGCTGTTATAACCTGATGTTCTCTTTTTTTTTGGCAAAATATATTTATTCAATGGCAATTCAGAGTATTAGAGTTATGATAAAATAAAGATATTGTTTATCTTATACTTTTAAATCTTTTGCATAATGCATCATTGAGAAAAGAACACTCAGTGCTCCTACACACACATATAAAATATACACAGATTAACTTAGGTAGGTAGTAACAGGAAGCCAAATATGTTTGTAGTCAAAATTACTGATCCTTTTATTGAATCTTGCAAACAGAGTTAGACTAGGGAGAAAATGATAAGAACATCTGATACCCATTATTAGGTACTCATTTAACAGTTCTGGTAAATAGCAATTCTTATTCACATGTTCTGTTAGCATCCTAAAAGTGGGCCTGTCTGAGAATTCAGTCATGGGGAGACATGTTTTGATCAAGTCTGTTGCTTTTCCTTTCAAAAAAATGCATAATGCACCTGTGTAACTTCACTTCTTAATCAGACCAGCAGGATTGCATTGAAACTAAGTTTAATGCTGCTATAAGTTGAGAATTACTTGAAAAACTGCCCTAATCCCTTTTCTTTGTTAAAAAAATACAAGAGATATTACTAATGTTTCTGTCCCCTAAATTTAGTAAAAGTGGACAAAACATCAAGCAATATCATTTTGTGCCCTTTCATTGGCTTTGGTATACATTTTCACAGGTAAAATCATCTTTCCAAATATACATGCATATGTATATATTTGCATATGTATATATTATGTATATATATATATATATATATAAACTATGCTATAAATATATGTATATACACAGCAAACTCCAATCTTCAGAATTTCATGGAAATTAATTTTCTAAATTATGTACTTAAACTTTGTTGATAATAACTTGCTATTTCTTTGAAAACAACATATTAAGGAAGGCTAGTCTCTAGACTAAATGGTAAAACATGTAAAGTATTCCTCTCTCTTTGCCTATTTTTTGTTTTCCTGCATCTCTTCATCTAGGTGCTATGCTTTTTGCTTTTCTCCTATTGTTATAAGTGGTTGGTTCTAAATCAATTATTTGAAGTAAATCATTTAATAAACAAATTTGTCATTTTTGCATCAATATATTGTTTGACTGGACGATACTTTTGTTGTTGTTGTTGCTGTTGTTGTTTCATGTTAACTATGGAGACCACAGCAGAAAAATGTAGAAATACTCGGGATAATGGTAGAATTTTAAAGAATTGTTCTAATGCTCCTGATATAACTCATATAACAACTTATAAAAAATTCGGGGGAGAAAGTTTCAAGAAAAAAGATTATATTCAGAACCACATTTATCTTCATGTAGAGACAAATGGCAACTCACTCCAGTATGCTTGCCTGGAAAATCCCATGGACAGAGGAGACTGATAGGCTGTAGCAGATCAACCCTGGGATTTCTTTGGAAGGAATGATGCTAAAGCTGAAACTCCAGTACTTTGGCCACCTCATGCGAAGAGTTGACTCATTGGAAAAGACTCTGGTGCTGGGAGGGATTGGGGGCAGGAAGAGAAGGGGACGACAGAGGATGAGATGGCTAGATGGCATCGAGGACTTGATGGACGTGAATCTGAGTGGACTCTGAGAGAATGGTAATGAACAGGGGGGCCTGATGTGCTGCGATTCATGGGGTCGCAAAGAGTCGGACACGACTGAGCAACTGAACTGAACTGAATTGAACTGAACAGTCCATGGGGTCACAAAGAATCAGACACGACTGAATGGCTTCACTGTCACTTTCAGAGACATTAAGTATACCTTCTTCTTAATTAGGAAGTAATTGTAGTTTACAACTGTTCACTTGCCTTGAGGACACCTTTACATCAGGAAAACTATTATGAATTTTTGAAGGCTTAAGAAAAGTTGAATGGAAAAGGAAGAGATAACACCTAAAAGAGGATCAAGATTGTTATTTTTTATTCAAGGAATGTATCATGATTTCAAATGGAAGAGAATATTCTTCCACTTTCTTAGGCTTTAAGTTCCCACAGTATTCATTACTCTCTCATCAGTTTTTCAGCCTCCTTTCAGATGAATGTAATTGACTCCATCCTTCTGCAGGTGACCAATTTAATTAACTTGGTCTGCTTTCAGTCTTATAAATGTCAGTCTATAGCACAAAGTCATTGATGTTCTTAAGTAAAACTGTAGTACATTTCTAGTTTGCATATCTTAAATGCTACAGACACCATGCTTCTGTATTATTAAACTCGCTGAATTTACATGTTTTTCTCAACATATTAATTTTTGAAAAGAAGGGGCAAATATTTTACAATCAA
>SJYC01112348.1:0-17764 GCA_006408675.1 Madoqua kirkii | reverse complement strand
CGTACACCAGCCCCAAGCATCCTGTGTCCTGTATTGAACATAGACTGGCACTTCATTTCTTATATGATAGCATACATGTTTCAGTGCCATTCTCCCAGATCATCCCACCCTCTCCCTCTCCCTCAGAAGCCAAAAGTCCATTCTATACCTCTGTGTCTCTTATGTTGTCTCACTTACAGGGTCATCATTACTATCTTTCTAAATTCCATATATATGTTTACCTTTACTTACCAGTGCTACTTTAGTTAATCCCTGTTCCCTGTTTTATAAATAGTTTTCCTGCTCTCAGCATTTCTTTAATCTGTTCTCCAGATCACAATTAGAAATATCTTAAAAATAAAATTTAAAAGCTGGTTACATTATTCAGAGGGGAAACATTCTATATAACATATGTTAATTACCCAAAGTGAATGTTTAAGCTAAACAAAGGTAGCGATTTGGAAAACAAGTTTAGAAATAAGGCAACGGAACACTGAATGATTCCTTCACAAATTTTTATTTATTCTGTGAAAAATGGCTGAATAAATCAGGTGCTAGAACCACGAAATGAGGAAGGCTAAACTCTTTGCTATGTACAAGTAACTTTTAGTTAGGGATATGGCTTTGGTGATGCAGAGAAGAGTTAAGAGTGGTAAACACTTTGGTTAATTTGGGACTAGTGAAAAAACTAAAATATCAGAAAATGAAGCATTTGGGAATGAAGGAAAAATTAAGTATTGTGATTGATTGGGTATGTGGTATGATGGAGAAAAGGCATTAATTATTGTACTCTACTATTTAAGAAAAAACTCACCTCTATGAAAAACAATCTATTTTAAAAAGAAAAAAAAAGACACAAAATTGAACACTTGCAGGTGCCCAATTTATATTTTGTTAGCTTCTGTGTACATGCTGCATCATTGGGTCCTATTGAGTCAATAAGAACAGAGAATGTAAAGGTAACACTGACTGAGAATCTGCCACCCACTTTTAGTTACCTTATAGTTAATTGGAACATTGTTAAGACAATGAGATGAATAACGGGAAAACAATCAAATGCAATGAGAGTTACATGGTTATTGAAGGAAAAATCAAACAATAAAATGCCCAGGTAAATTCTCTTAGTAACAAATAATAGTTCATAATAAGGGATTGAGGACATTTTCAGCCAAACACATATAAGTAAATTGCTGTTATTTTGGTCCAGATTGCATGTACATTTTGCTTTTTTTTTTTTTTCTTCAGTTTATACTCTAATCTGGGTTCCAACTAGGAGTTGTCAATTCCTTTTATTGGGAAACTTACCAACTTAACTCTAGAAAAATTGATGCTATATGTACCAATTCCTATGAGAGTTTTTCACCATTGTGATATTTCAAATGTCTTTCTATATTATAAAAATTAATGAGCAGAAAACTCAATTAACTATAGTTGAAAGATAGAAAAGGGGACATTTCATGCCTCGTAACAACAGCAAAACCCAACAGGAGGAAGTGAAGTCTTCTATCCTGGCAAAACACAGATTCAATGAAATGCCACACACTGTGTTTGCCCTCCCACAGTCCTCTTCCCCTTTATAAAAATATCTTCATTCCCTTGCCTTTTGGGGACCTGCAGATGACTTATTCTGGTTGTCGATTTCATTCAACTGCTAAGTCATGTCTGATTCTATGCAGCAGGCCAGACTTCTTTATCCATCATATCTCCTGGAGTTTGCTCCTTGTGTCCATCAAGTCAGTGATACCCTCCAACTATCTCATTCTCTGTTGCTCCGTTCTCCTCCTGCCCTCAGTCTTTTCCAGCATTAAGGTCTTTTCCAGTGAGTCAGCTTTTCACATCAGGTGACCAAAATATCAGAGCTTCAGCATTAGTACTTCCAAGAAATATTCAAGGTTCATTTTCTTTAGGATTGATTGGTTTAATCTCCTTGCTATCCAAGGGACTCTCAAGAGTCCTCCACGGGAATACAGTTCAAAAGCAGCAATTCTTTGGTGCTCAGCATTCTTTATGGTCCAGCTCTCACACCCATACATGATTACTGGAAAATAAATAAATAAATAAAACTATTGCTTTAACTATCCAGTCTTTTGTCAGCAAAGTCATGACACTGCCTTTCAATATACTGTCTAGGTTTATCATAGGTTTCCTTCCAAGGAGCAATGCCTTTTAATTTTATGGCTTAAATTACCATCCACAAGTGACTTTGGAGCCCAAGAAAATAAAATTTGTCACTGTTTCCACTTTCACCATCTATTTGCCATGAAGAGATGGAACTGGATGCATGATCTTTGTATCTGAATGGTGAGTTTTCAGCCAGCTTTTTGACTGTCCTCTTTCACCTGCATCAAGAGGCTATATAGTTCCTCTTCACTTTCTACCATTATGGTGGTGTCATCTGCATATCTGAGTTTATTGATATTTCTCCTTGCAATTGATTCAAGAGTGAGATTAATTCAGCCTTGCATTTCAAATGATATATTCTGGATATAAGTTAACTCAGCCGGATGACAATATACAACCTTGTCATGTTCCTTTCCTAATTTTGAACCAGTCCATTGTTCTATGTTCAGTTCTAAATGCTGCTTCCTGACCTGCAAATAGGTTTCTCAGAAGGCAGGTAAAGTGGTCTGTTATTCCCATCTCTTGAAGAATTTTCCAGTTTGTTGTGACCCACAGTCAAAGGCTTTCAGTTCAGTTCAGTTTAGGCACCCAGTCATGTCCAGTCTTTGTGATCCCATGGACTGTGGCATGCCAAGCTTCCTTGTCCATCACCAACTCCTGGAGTTTACCCAAACTCATATCCATCGAGTTGGTAATGCTCGATGGTATCCAATCATCTCATTCTCTGTCATCCCCTTCTCCTCCTGCCCTCAATCTTTCCCAGCATCAGAGTCTTTTCAAATGAGTCAGCTCTTTGCATCAAGTGGCCAAAGTGTTGGAGTTTCAGCTTCAATATCAGTCCTTCCAGTGAAATCTCAGGACTGATCTCTTGTAGAATGGATTGATTGTATCTTCTGGCAGTCCAAGGGACTCTCAGGAGTCTCCTCCAACACCACAGTTCAAAAGCATCAATTCTTTGGTGCTCAGCTTTCTTTATGGTCCAACTTTGACACCCATACATAACTACTGAAAAACACTATAGCCTTGACTAGATGGACCTTGGCTGGTTGGTCATAGCTTTCCTTCCACAGAGTAAGCATTTTTAAAATTCATGGCTGCAGTCACCGTCTGCAGTGATTTTGGAGCCCCCCAAAATAAAGTTAACCACTGTTTCCATTGTTTCCCCATTTATTTCTCATGAAGAGATGGGACCAGATGCCATGATCTTAGTTTTCTGAAGGTTGAGTTTTAAGCCAACTTTTTCACTCTCTTTTTTCACTTTCATCAAGAGGTTCTTTAGTTCTTCTTCAATTTCTGCCATAAGGGCGGTGTCATCTGCATATCTGAGGTTATTGATATTTCTCCTGGCAATCTTGATTCCAGCTTGTGCCTCATCCAGCTCAGCATTTCTCATGATGTACTCTGCATAAACAGCCTTGACATACTCCTTTTCCTATTTGGAACCTGTTTGCTGTTCCCTTGGAAAAGACTCTGATGCTGGGAGGGATTGGGGACAGGAGGAGAAGGGGACGGCAGAGGATGAGATGGCTGGATGGCATCATTGACTCAATGGATGTGAGTCTGAGTGAACTTTGGGAGCTGGTGATGTACAGGGAGGCCTGGTGTGCTGTGATTCATGGGGCCGCAAAGAATTGGACAGGACTGAGTGACTGGACTGAACTGTTGTTCCTTGTCCACTTCTAACTGTTGCTTCCTGACCTGCATACAAGTTTCTTAAGAGGCAGATCAGGTGGTCTGCTATTCTCATCTCTCTCAAAATCTCTCTCAAAATTTCCAGTTTACTGTGATCTACAACAAAGTTGGCAGAAATAGATGGTTTTCTGGATGATAAAGCAGAAATAAATTATTTTCTGGAACTCTCTTACTTTTTCAGTGATCCAGCAGATGTTGGGAATTTGATCTCTGGTTCCTCTGCCTTTTCTAAAACCAGCTTGTACATCTGGAAATTCATGGTTCATGTATTGCTGAAGCCTTGTTTGGAGAATTTTGAATTTTCTGGAACTCTCTTACTTTTTCAGTGATCCAGCAGATGTTGGGAATTTGATCTCTGGTTCCTCTGCCTTTTCTAAAACCAGCTTGTACATCTGGAAATTCATGGTTCATGTATTGCTGAAGCCTTGTTTGGAGAATTTTGAGCATTACTTAACTAGCATGTGAGATGAGTACGATTGTGCAGTAGTCTGAGCATTCTTTGTCATTGCCTTTCTTTGGGATTGAAATGAAAAGTGACCTTTTTCAATCCTTGTGGCCACTGCTGAGTTTTCCAAATTTGCTGGCATATTGAGTGCAGCACTTCAACAAGATCATCTTTTAGGATTTGAAATAGCTCAACTGGAATTCCATCACCTCTACTAGCTTTGTTCATCGTGATGCTTCCTAAGGCCTACTTAATTTCACATTCCAAGATGTCTGGCTCTAGGTGAGATATCACACCATCATGATTTTCTGGGTCTTGAAGTTCTTTTTCACACATTTTTTCTGTATATTCTTGCCACATCTCTTAATATCTTCTGCTTCTGTTAGGTCCCTACCATTTCTGTCCTTTATTGAGCCCATCTTTGCATGACATATTCCCTTGGTATCTCTATTTTTCTTGAAGAGATCTTTCCCATTCTATTGTTTTCCTCTATTTCTTTGGACTGGTCACTGAGGAAGACTTTGTTATCTGTGCTTGCTATTCTTTGGAACTCTGTATTCAAATTGGTATATCTTTTCTTTTTTCTTCTGCTTTTTGTTTCTCTTCTTTTCACAGCTATTTTTAAGGCCTCCTCAGACAGTCATTTTCCTGTTTTGCATTTCTTTTTCTTGGGGATGGTCTTGCTCCCTGTCTCCTGCATAATGTCACAAACCTCTGTCCATAGTTCATTGGCACTCTGTATATCAGATCCAGTCCCTTAAATCTATTTCTCACTTTCACTGTATATTTACGAGGAATTTGCTTTAGGTCATACCTGAATGGTCTAGTGGTTTTCTCCACTTTCTTCAATTTAAGTCTGAATTTGGCCCACAAAAAAAAAAAAAAAGGTGCACCATATCTAAAGAAAAAGGAGAAGCTATAAGAAGATGGTAGAAGGGCACAATAACGCTTAAAATCAACCTTATACTCACCAGAGACACACGGAGAGCATAAGCAATACATTGGGTGCACCAGGAAACAGGGAAAGGAGGGACTAAGCCAAATTTGCCTGTGAATGTTTGAGGGTCTCCTGTGGAGGCGTGGGTCAGCAGGGGTCTGCTACAGGGGCAGGAGCACAGGCAGCAGCAGTCTTGGGAGGCAAGGTGTCAGCCATAATTCCTCTTGGAGGAGGTCACCACTATCTATTCCACATAATGGAAGGAGCACAGCCCCAGTTATCAGCAGAAAATTGGATTAAAAACATAGATTGACATCTTTACTATTTACTAGTTATACAAACTTGTGCAATTTACTCTCTAGTTCAGTATGTGCATCTGTGTTTTAAGTCATTTCAGTTGTGTCTGACTCTTAGCAACAATGTCGACTATAGCCTATCAGGCTCCTTTGTCCAGGAGATTCTACAGGCCAGTACAGTGGAGTGGGTTGCCATGCCTCCTCCAGGGGAATGTCCTGACTCAGGGGTTGAACCTGCATCTCTTCCATCTCCTGCATTGGCAGGCAGGTTTTTAACCACTAGGGTCACCTGGGATGCCCCCTAATTAAGTACATTCCTCTCTAATGTGAAGTTAGATATGTAGAACTCATGGAGAGTTAAGAACAATGTAAGAGGCCTAAAAGGTTATTTGTTAATAAAGTGGTCAAAGTGAAAGTCATTCAGTCGTGTCCAACTCTTTGCGACCCCATGGACTATACAGTCCATGGAATTCTCCAGGCCAGAATACTGGAGTGGGTAGCCATTGCCTTCTCCAGGGGATCTTCTCAACCCAGGGATTGAATCCAGGTCTCCCACATTGCAGGTAGTTTCTTTACCAGCTGATTTACCAGGGAAGTCCTATCAATTTATTCATGCACACATCAATATGTTCAATAGTCAACAAATTTTTTCTTTACTTTGAGATGCATTTTTTCCATTTCTTTCTTTTTAATCCCTTAAATATTTTTATCCTTTAGCAGTTGTTTCTAAACGCTGTCTATTTGCAACAATCATACTTCACTTGGAATTTGCTGCTTTCTGCTTTATACTGGCTACACAGATTTCTTAAGGTACAGGTATATATTTTTAAGAAAAGGCCAATAATGCTTTTGTTGAATTGTAATATGAGTTTTTGCAAAATGTATTGTCTTCTATGTAAGTACAGTAGTTAATGATATGTTATCTAGCTTTTGCACTTTATGCATAATATAAAAACCATACATACTTTCTTCTGCTATCCGTTGACTCTGTCTTTATTCTAATTTTTAGATATTTGCAGAACAATAGTAGAAATTATAGAGAAAAACCACACAGGAAAGAATCTTCATGGTAGTGATATTTATGGACTTCCAAATATGACTATAGCATGGAATTTCTGAAAGTCAAGTTGTAAGGTATCTCTTGTGAGGGGAAAGATGTTGAAATCAGCAATGGATCCAAAATGCCTGAGGTCACTTACAGAGCAGGTCACTGAATGCTACAGTGACTTTGCTGCATGGTCAGCATTGATAGCTTATCTTTTCCTCCTTGTCCTAGCTGTCTTTAGAGTCTCAGCTTTGCTGGTTTGTGGCTGGGATAAAACTGAAATAAGACATTTGTGTGGTGCTCACAAAGCCTGGGAAAATTGTCATACTCATTTTGTATATGCTGCTGCTGCTGCTGCTGCTGCTAAGTTGCTTCAGTTGTGTCTGATTCCGTGTGACCCAATAAACAGCAGCCCACCAGGCTCTGCCATCCCTGGGATTCTCCAGTCAAGAACACTGGAGTGGATTGCCATTTCCTTCTCCAAAGCATGAAAGTGAAAATTGAAAGTGAAGTCGCTCAGTCCTTTCCGACTCTAGAAACCCCATGGGATGCAGCATACCAAGCTCCTCTGCCCATGGTATTTTCCAGGCAAGAGTACTGACTGAGTGGGGTGCCATTGCCTTCTCCATTTATGTATGAGATGCATTGTTTTTAGCAGGGAAGTTCTCTCTTTGAGTCAAGTATTTCTGGCCTACAGGATGGGATTATGCAAGCAAAACAATTCTCCTTTCTCTAGTGTGTTTATTCTCAATTTTTTGTTGTTGTTCCATTGTGTTGTTGAAATTTATTATGGATTCCAGGGCTCTCCTAGAGCTAATTTTGCTCATGGATCTAATTTTTGATCTACTTTTATTGTTGTCTATTTTTTATCTTCTTGTAGGAATGGAGTCTGGTGTCTCTCACCCAGATACCTTACTGATATCACTCTGCAGATCCCAAATGTGTATATATATTTTTAACAGCAACAACAAAAAAGACAAATATGCTTTTGGTGATCTAAATCATGTAGTTGGCATTCTGCTTATACCTGAATGTAAACCTACTATCCAGTAAGTTCAAATTGTTTAAAAAATATGTGGCTGTGTGAATAGCTCTAGTAATTCACCTTTGTCAGGGATGTGCCTAAAAATGGGGGACCCCCAAGATAAAACTCTCAGAATTTAATGCACAGAATTTTAAGGCCCCTTGAAGATAATGCTATTTTATAGAAACTAAAACTTTTTATCTCTTTCAGTTTTTCCAAATTAGCTACTTCCTCCCATATAGTAAAAAAAACAAAAATGAGAAAAACATTGTCTGAAATCTAGGACAACTTTCTTCTATATGCAGTTTTTTCCATACAGAAATTTCAATATGTTAGGTAAGTTAAATAATTCCAATTTGCTAGTGGTCTTGTTTAAGATATTTATTACTATTTGGCTGTCTATCTATAACAAACAACAACTTTTTATTCAAACTTGAAAATTGTCCTTCCTATGTTTGCAATAATTGGAACAGCTTTTGGGCTTCCCTGGTGGCTCAGATGGTAAAGTATTTGTCTTCAAGGCAGGAGACCTGTGTTTGATCCCTGGGTTGGGAAGATCCCTTGGGGAAGGAAATAGCAGCCCACTCCAGTATTCTTGCCTGTAAAATCCCACGGACAGTGGAGCCTGGTAGGCTACTGTCCATGCGGCAGCAAAGAGGGAGACAGGACTGAGCGACTTCACTTTCCCTTTACCTAAAGTAATGATGAGTTCATCTATCTTCATAGGTCCTAACTAAACTGACTGACTCAGTTACTCAATAGTTCACTCTTTGTCACCAGTTTTTTTTCTCTTTGCTCTATGTACAACATGCCCCCTTACACACAATGAAAACATAATTTATGTATACAGCAGAATCATTCTTAAAAGCAGTCGTCCCTTTCTCCTCTTTTACAAAGCATTAGCTTGTGTTGAGGTCTATTTGTCCACCATAAAATACCTACCAACTGCATAGGATATTTTTGAAAATTGAATAAAATGGCACACCTGAAAATATTTAGCACATTGCCAGGAATAAGTTATAGTCATGAAATATGAATGCCTTCACTTATATCCCACTTTTTCACCTCCAAGTCATCCATATTCACTTTTTATTTTAAAAAGGAGGGTTTTTTTTTTACCGAAGTTTCTATTTTAAATTTTTCTTCATATATTTGCTATTCTCTTTATTTCAGTCAAATTAGGATATTATTGAATTCTGCCAAAAGAGAATTCTTCGTGTTCACATAAGATAATTCTGTAACACTATTTTTACCAAAGTGGCTATGCTAAATAATGCATGTTTTCATCTTAGTGTGTTTGCTTTCCGTAATTTGTCATTTCAGCCAATAGTTGACGAAACAAAGGTAATGAAGTGAGATATTAGGCTTGTTTGGGATTCCAGTGCAAGTTGATGAAAAGATTAAAATTTCAGTCTCAGAAATGCTATGTGGAATTCAGCACATTCTGTTACAATTGTGCCAGAAAGGAGAATGGGGAAAATTTCTAAAATAACAAAAAAAGGCCTCTGCCCATTATTTACTAAGATTTCAATAGTAGCCTTGCAGACTGCAGTTTTAAACCTCCCCACTCTGTCAATCAGAATGATAGAAGCTGATCCTCTCAGAGTGTTTTTTCCACCTCTTGACTCTTGGGAGAACCTCTTCCTTATCAGTAAAACCTATAGATGTTAAGAAAATATATTGTCTGGAGGCATATCCTAACCCAGAGGGGGTGATTTACCCTTTCCTACTTTAGCTCAAAGCCTGCTCTGAAGTCCCTTTGAGTCGGTTTCTGCCCTGGAGTGTAGGGATTGAGAAGAACAAGTACGAAGGAAAATTTAGTTTCTCAGGAATTTGTCTACCACCCATCAGACTGCATGGTTAAGATAAAAAAAAAAAAAAACTAAGCAATATGTCAAAGAAAAATTGAGAGAAGGAAAATATAAACCAGAAAGAAACCAGAAAAAAAGTAACATTCATTTTTCATAGGTTAGAAAGAGGCTGCATCTTCAATAATATATCAGTAGATTAAAAATATCAATAATGTTAGTGGCAACTGCTCTTTGCTAGTTAGAAAATGGGTTGTCTCAAACTGTCACTGAAAGTTAACTATTCCTTTGTGAAGTGAACAGTTTACAGTCGAAAAGATAAACCAAGAAAAAAAATACAGAAACTATCTGCCACTACTCTTTAGGTACATTGTAGACTTTTCGAAAACATGAACACACTACAAATCCTAGCAAAATAATGCAAAATACAGTTCAGTTAGCAAACACAAACAAAGCCTTCTGCTATGAGAGTTAACATGTGCCAATATAAATAGTTAAACTCTTTCCAGCCGGGATATTTTCACATAGTTTCCTAGGAGACAGAAAATGAAAAGAAAGTGAAAATTTTAGTTAATTTTAAGAAAAGGTAAATTGCACAAAGGAAGCAACAGAGAGCAATTTAAAAGGTATTAATGTGATGAAGTGTATTAAGTGATCAACAGAATCTAATTAGAAGGTGAAACAACTCTCTCAAGTAGTACCTGAATAGAGTCAAAATGACCCATAATAAATAGCCTATAAGATATCAACTAGAATAACAAAGTCCTAATGTATAGCATAGGGAACTATATTCAATATCTTGACAAACTATAAGAAAAAGAAAACTCTAAGGAAAAGAATATTTAAAAAAGAAAACTTATATGTGTATGACTGAATCATTTTGCTGTACAGCAGAGATTGACACAACATTGTAAATCAACTATACTTCAAGAAAAGTGTAAAAAAAGAAAGAAAGATATTATCTAGAGGTGGCTCAGAGGTTAAAGCCTCTGCCTCCAATGCAGGAGACCTGGGTTCAATCCCTGGGTTGGGGAAGATCCCCTGGAGAAGGAAATGGCAACCCACTCCAGTATTCTTCCCTGGAGAATCCCATGGACGGAGGAGCCTGGTAGGCTACAGTCTACAGGGTCGCAAAGAGTCGGACACAACTGAGCGACTTCACCTCACCTCACCTCACCTTATGAACTCCAGGTATGTCGAGTAACTTTGGTCATGTCTGATTCTTCACCACTCTATGGACTGTAGTCTGCCAAACACCTCTGTCCATGGAATTTTTCAGTCAAAAATACTAGAATGGGTTGTCATGCACTGCTCCAGGGGATCTCCCTGACCCAGGGATCAAACTCATGTCTCTCAGTTTTCTTGCATTGGCAGGTGAGTCTTTTACCAGTAGTATCACCTTCAAAGCCCATTCTTTATAAAATACAATGTCGTTATTGGCTTCTTTGTGATTCAGAAATTACTTTTAACTTGGGAACAAAGAAAATCATTTTAAATACATACTGAAGTGTATGAGCAAATAGAAAGAAAAATTAAAGTTCTCAGAGATAATGGAAATAAAAAGCCACTAAGAGAAATGAGTTTTGTAATAATGGTTATTGATTTAGAAAATAGACTGCTGAATACTTTCCCAGCAAAACCTCTTGAGAAATCTGTATGCAGGCCAGGAAGCAACAGTTAGAACTGGACATGGAACAATGGACTGGTTCCAAATAAAAAAAGGAGTATGTCAAGTATGTACATTGTCACCCTGCTTATTTAACTTACATGTAGACTACATCATGAGAAATGCTGGATTGGAAGAAATACAAGCTGGAATCAAAATTGTCAGGAGAAATATCAATAACCGCAGATATGCAGATGACACCACCCTTATGGCAGAAAGTGAAGAGGAGCTAAAAACCCTCTTGATGAAAGTGACAGAGGAGAGTGAAAAATGTTGGCTTAAAGCTCAACACTCAGAAAACGAAAATCATGACATCCAGTCCCATCACTCCACGGGAAATAGATGAAGAAACAGTGGAAACAGTGTCAGAATTTATTTTGAGGGGCTCCAAAATTACTGCAGATGGTGATTGCAGCCATGAAATTAAAAGATGCTTACTCCTTGGAAGAAAAATTATGGCCAACCTAGATAGCATATTCAAAAACAGAGACATTACTTTGCTGACTAAGGTCCATCTAGTCAAGGCTATGATTTTTCCAGTGGTCATGTGTGGATGTGAGAGTTGGACTGTGAAGAAGGTTGAGCACTGAAGAACTGATGTTTTTGAACTGTGGTGTTGGAGATGACTCTTGAGAGTCCCTTGGACTGTAAGGAGATACAACCAATTCATTCTGAAGGAGATCAATCCTGGAATTTCTTTGGAAGAAATGATGTTAAAGCTGAAACTACAGTACTTTGGCCACCTCATGCAAAAAGTTGACTCATTGGAAAAGATTCTGAAGCTGGGAGGGATTGGGGGCAGGAGGAGAAGGGGATGACCGAAGATGAAATGGCTGGATGGTATCACTGACTCTATGGACGTGAGTCTGAGTGACCTCCAAAAGTTGGTGATGGACAAGGAGGCTTGGCATGCTGCGATTCATGGGGTCGCAAAGAGTTGGACACGACTGAGCAACTGAACTGAACTGAAAGATGGGTTTATTTGGAATTAGCAAAGAATTGCAATTCACCTTGTGCAACCATAACAGCCACATGCAAGTTCTGCCAGAGTGAGGGGAAAAGCATGCTTCTAAGGAGGGGAACAACAAAAAAAGTTTTGGAAAGGCTGTGATAAAGAGTCAGAAACTTTTCATTGGCTAAATTTTTGCTAGGAAAGAACAGAAATCTTTTTCTTCCTGATGAACTACTATTAAAGGATGTGGGAGGTCTCCCTTTTTTCCTCCCAACACTATTTAATTGAAATTTCTTTTTTTTTAATGTCACTTTCTTTTGATATAGATATTAATTTGAAAACATTGTTGATCAGGTTTCCATGACTTTCTGTCCCTCAAGGCCAGAAAAGAACTTCCTCACATG
Source organism: Madoqua kirkii (assembly GCA_006408675.1). Lineage (NCBI taxonomy): Eukaryota > Metazoa > Chordata > Mammalia > Artiodactyla > Bovidae > Madoqua > Madoqua kirkii. The sequence goes on along the minus strand of SJYC01112348.1, from coordinate 5,395 downwards.
TAGTGTCTCTTGTTAGAGGGCAAGTGCACAGATTGGAAACACATTGGAATCACAAGAAGAGGTGAGAGGGAAAACTCTCAACCCTGTTTTATTTGAAGTTCATATATTATCAAAATCAGAGGCATTAGAGATTATCTGAACCATTTTGTCATCATGAAAAATAGATGACAAATCTCCAATAGGCCTGGTCTGGATATCTTGGGAAAACTTTCTCATCATATGTCATGTGTTTCAATTTGGGGAAATATTTGCCCTCAGGTTTGGTTCTGTCTTTAGGGATGTCACATAAATCTAAGTCTATGCCCTGGCGTTTAGCTGAGCAAGGGTTGCTAGCAGTAGAGTTTGGGGCTCTTTCCATAGAGACTGTAAAGAATTTTCTGGGAGGTGTTTTTTCTAATAACAAAATCTCCCAGTTGCAGGGTGAGATGCTGAAAGTTTTAGTCTTGAGAGAGTGCAAAATAGAAACGTTATGGACATTTTTAATGAAAGTAGTTAGGCTTTTACAATATTGGAATATCTCTTATCTTCTCAAGAAGTAGGAAGCAAACATATTGCACACCTTGTAACTCTCTCAACCCACTCCGTAATCTTGTCTAGAGAATCCCAGGGATGAGGGAGCCCAGTGGGCTGCCATCTATGGGGTCGCACAGAGTCGGACATGACTGAAGCGACTTAGCAGCAGTAGCAGTAACTCTCTCACAGGGTAAGAATTTAAAGGCTTCAGAATGTGTGGATCTGAGGTTTAGAAGAATCAACAGCAAAATTTTGTTCAAACTATTTGGAAAGCCTCTACGAATTTTGCCAATACAGCTTTAATAATGCTGTTAGTTTGACTAAACCAGAAGTTCAAAGGTCATAAGCACAGTGAAATTGCAGTGAAACTAACCAAACAGTACAGACTTGTTGAAATATTGTTCAGTACAATGGTTTTCTCAATCATTATGAAGTTCAAGAAGAGTGCCCTAGGTATGGATAAGCTTCTGGTATATGGGATGATCTGGGGAGATGGTGTGGCGTGGGAGGTGGGAGGGGATTCGGCATTGGGAGATCGTGTACATCTGTGGCTGATTCATGTCAGTGTATGGCAAAACCAATATGGTATTGTAAAGTAGAATTAAGTATTAAAAAAAAAAAAGAACTTTAGCCATAGAAGAGGCAGTAACCTATCTGCAAAGGAAGACTTCAGTCCAGTGTGAAAACATAAGAACTTGACTGAAACATATTTACCTCAGTTAAACAGAGGAAGCTGTATCAAGTCTATTGTCAGGCTTGAAATGGTCCATTAGACAGTTTAAAATGGTGGGAGGAGTATGAATAAGCTTTCTTGGGTTGTACTTTGGACAAGTGAAACAAGAAAGGTAGGCAAATTTGAAGTTTTCCTAATATTTCCCCACAATATTTATTTTTGTATGTCATCATTTTGTTAGTAGATCAATGGTTTAATGCAGACATACTGGTGAGAAGTGGAAAATTTGAAATCTCTGATAGGACTGAATTGTTATTTGGTTCAAACTATAGCTTTCTCTTTTTATTAAACCAACAATTGCCAAACTTTTTTTTTTTCCCTTTTCTACGGCCTATTGTTGGGTTTTACTGGCGAGTTTTTCTAATTATCATTTGAGGAAACATCTTTTGCACCAAGATTGGGGTTTAGCTGTTGTTAGTTTCCTTAAATGCACTATCCTTCACAGAAATATTAGCAATATGAGTTCCCTTTCCTTCCAGAGGGTCAAGTTTATAATGGCCTAAAATCTTAACAATAGCTAAAGCACAAGATATGGTATTATATCCAGTAATTCCTGAATATAGGACCTGTTTTAAATTTATTTCTATTGGAAGTAAAGAAGTCATGTTGCTTACAGAACATTTCAGAATCATGAGCAGCTCAAAATCACCTATCTATCATCTGTATAAATATTGCTAGTTTTGCCCTTGGCTGAAGTACAAACCTGTGTACTTCAAACCTACCTGTTGGGCTAAAGTAGCCAAAGCTAAAAATGTAGCCTCAACAATTTCAGAAGGAGTTGTAATAACATACCCAACATGATACTTGTCATTGCTACTTCTAATTAATAACCATCAGTGAACTATGAGAAGTCAATTATATCCAATGGAATTTCACATAGATGATTTAGGAGACAACAGGAGATGAGCTGTCAGCCTTAATCAGACATGAGGAATCAGTCAGTTGACAGAGAGAAAGAGTAGTCAGTTTCAAGTTATTACCATATAAGAGAGTTATGTGAGAGACAGTTAACCAAAGGGCTTATAGGAAGCGGGGCAGCTGACTAAGAAGGGTGGAATTTGATGGGAATTCAGTAGGGCTTCTACTGCATGAAGTTAAAAATAACTGTTAAAAGGGGTACCACAGTGATTTTCTCAATGGCCTTAACAAATAGGGAAATAGCAGTAACATAAAAGGCAGTGGGGTTATCTCTGCTTCACAGAGTCCAGTTATTACCTAGATAAATTATGGGGTAATCATGATCTCCATGATTTTGGGAGAATACCCAAAGGGCGTTCCTTTCTTCTTCAGAGAAAGAAAAGGGAATCTGATAACTGAACTGCCCAAAGGAGCTGTGTTCTTAGTCGTACAGTTGAGTCTGCGTAAGTTTGCGTCACTGACTCAATGGACATGAGTTTGAGCAAGTTCTGGGAGCTGGTGATGGACAGGGGAGCCTAGCATGCTACAGTCCGTGGGGTCACAAAGAGTTGGATGTGGCTGAGTGATAGAACTTAACTGTAAGTGTGCTAAGAGGTGATTTTCCAGATTAACTAAATCCAGTATGGTCATAGCTTCCAATTTCATTCTGGTTCTTTTTACTAAAGGGAAAAGTCCTGATTTGGTCAATTAAAAAGCATAAACTTAAAAATCTATTTGAATGGATCAACATCTGAAGGAAGACCAGAATTTTCTCTAAAAATATTCTGAAGTTGAGAGTTCTTTGATTGCCTAGTGGTTCAATTCTGGGCTTTCATTGCCATGTCTCAGATTCAATTTCTTGTCAGAGAACTGAGATCCCTCAAGCTTCTTGATGTGGTGAAAAAAAAAAAAAAAGATCCTGAAGTCAATTGCAATAATCATGCACAGGTAAGCCAGATTTTTGTGTAAGAGTCTGAAGTTTGTTCTAAGCAATAGGTTTTGTTAAAGTCCTAGGAATTGTTCAGTGAAGTGCCCAGCAATTTCCCAAGCCTCATCATATAATAAGTTAGCAGGCTGGCTGGACTTCTCATTGTGATTCTAGTCATTTTTCAAGATTTTCTCAATTAGTGTTATTTATCCAGTGGTGATCCAGGCCTTCACTGACAAGCATATGAACTAGCTGATATATGTCAGAGAAACAAGGTAAAATGTTTGAATGACTACTAAATTCTTCTTCAGCAAATCTATGAGGAAACTTAGTTACTTTGGAAAACAGCATCATTATGGCTCACAGTTCCGCTTTAGTCCAGAAAATACAAGAAATTAAATACTTATACTCTAGATCCTCAAACTAAATTTTAAAAGGACTAGCTATGACAAGTTCAGGGGAAAAGAATGTGTGCCAAGTTTGAGAGAAAATAAGAAATTTGGCAAGATAATTATTAAGAGAAAACAGCATCATTATGGCTCACAGTTCCGCTTTAGTCCAGAAAATACAAGAAATTAAATACTTATACTCTAGATCCTCAAACTAAATTTTAAAAGGACTAGCTATGACAAGTTCAGGGGAAAAGAATGTGTGCCAAGTTTGAGAGAAAATAAGAAATTTGGCAAGATAATTATTAAGGGGAACTGAGGGTAGAGTTGAGATGTAGGTGGTACAGAAGGGAATAAGCAAGCTGGAGCTGGAGCCACAGTCTGGCTGTGAGGAGCCAGCACAGAGACAAGATGGGTTCAGAGATGGAGCTTGAGAAAGAAAAGGCAACGAATAAGACCTTGAGTTTTTGTGAACAATTTTATCTTTCTACAATTGTTTATTTGCATCAGTTCATCTATTTATTTATTTTTAATTTGCAATGTGGCAATTTTATGCTCTTGATGAAGTTGGGAAGCCTCAAAATGCCAATCAAAATAAGCATTCCAACAAGTTTCAGAAAATTTTGAGCTATTGTATTTCAATTTTGTTTCAAGAAAATTAAGTTTGTGGATATCAAAAGTTCTCCATAATAGCCACTGACATTCCAAAAGGTCTGGTATGTCCTTTTAGTTAGAAATCTTTAAACATAAAATCATCCAGAGTCCTTATAGTTACCTAAGAAATAGTTAGGTTTTTCATGGATTTTTCTCTAGAGCAAAAGAATAATTTGCATGAAGTTCAAACAGCTCAGTTCAACATCTTACAACTCAAACATCCTGCAGCTCAAACAGTCTGTGAGCTACTATCAGACAGTAAGGACACAGCTTGGTCCTGGGACAGCCAGGTAAAAGACTTTTCACCTACTTTCCAGAGAAGAGCCCCTATTGCAAATGAATAAGCCAAGGCTCAACTGACATGGTTTCAATAAAGCAGCTACTACTTTCTAAAGGAATTTGTCGGTGGCAGCTCAGCCACCTCTTGTTGAAACAGGATGGTCTCTAATTCAGACCAAACTGACAAATGACTACTTCCAAACAGAACAAGACCTCAAGACCTTAACTATAAAGAATAAAACCTTAAGGGAGATCCCAAATAAAGCCCAAAGAACTTAAAAAGCAAAGAGGTTATGAATTTGAATCCAAAAGGGAGACATAGCTTCAAACTCTAGGATTAGCAAGAAAAGCAGTGAACACAATGGGTTCAATTTTAGTATTGCAGTTGCCTGCTCACCAGTTCAGGAGCCTAATGAGATCATCTCTAGTCCCTGCATAAGCCACCAAATGTTTACCTAAACAAAAAGATTGTCAGATACTTCTTTAGCAAAGATGGGCTTATTCAGGATCAGCAGAGAATAGCTATTTGAAATGTGCAATCATGGCAAAACGTGAGCAACTTCCCACAGGGCAAAGGGAGAATACTTTTATAGAAGAGAATGGGCAGTTGGCAGGGCTACAGTGAACAAATATTTTCATTGGCTGAGCTTATCTCAAAAAAGAGGAGGTGTCTTTATTCCTTATGCTGGGCTTCACTCTCAAGGTGCTCTTATGCTTAACAATTCCCTCTTTGGTCTATTTATTTGAGTTTATGGTTTATTGATTTTTTTCCAGATGATGGGGAACATAGACATAAAAGAATATAGATGTCTGTCTCAGAAAGCCAAGACAGAAGGTGTCAATCTTGGGGCTACAATAATTCCAGCAATTCCACATAAAGTGGAGACTAGAAATTTACATATAAGACAAGTGGCAATTATTTTATCCTATGAACACATAATTTAAACTTTAATGTATTCTAGATATAGTTGATTCTGTCATTCCTTATTATGGATTTTTTTT